>NQII01010307.1:14620-25908 GCA_002778355.1 Clitarchus hookeri | reverse complement strand
GACGTCACTTCCTCCTACGAACCCTTGCCCCTTTTCAAGAATCTTGTGGAGGGCGCGATAACAACATTCAGCAAGCGTGTTTGTTCTGCAGCGGGTAGCAAGCTGATGTTGTTGCAGGGGAGAGGGGGTTAGGGTCCTTTGTTCCATTACTTGGTAACGTTCTGCATGCCATTCCCAGTTAGAGAACAATGGTAGCCATCTTCGCCTCTTATCATTACCAGGCCCATCAACGCCCTTTCTCACCCGACCGAATGTCCCTCTTCAAGTGGTTTTAGGCTTTTTTTTTTTTTGGTGTCTTTCGGTTCCGGATGTTTGGTTGTTACGGTTTTTTTATCCGTTATTTGAAATACTGTATGCAATAATTTGTTCAATTGTTACAAGTTAGGGAGAAAAGTAATTTTTATAAAATATAAAATAACATATATAAAGTAGTTGGTTCTACTAGTGATATTCATGTATTGGGTCATGTGCAATTGGTTTATGGTACTTAAATAAAGGGTTTTTTTATTATTGATTTATATTAATTACCTAAATATTTCAATGTAATACTCCAGTGAAATGTTTTGTAGTAATGACCGAATAATTAAATGATTTTATTAAAGATTTGGTACGGGTAGGAGAAATACCACTTATTTAGTTTTCATAAGGAAATAATTAAGGCTTGCAGTAAAATAACGCAATGCATGCTACAAACACATTATTAAAAATACTGACATTGGCCTATCTTGCAACTTGCTGAATTTATGACGTCGTGTATAATTTAACGTAGTCCCCTAAGATATTTACATACTATAGGTTTATGTTGAGGAAATATAATGGTTACCATAGGCTTACTCCTCGAAGTAATTTAAAATTCTGTGTAAATAAAATTTGCGAAAATAAAGATCAAACTATTTGTTTCACTCTGTAAACCCACAGCCCATGTTGTAGGCTATTTGTAAGTTAACTAAACTCATCGTGATGTGAGAATATCTTTCGACAGTGTAGAGAAAATATTAATTTTACACAGATGTGAAAAAAGTCATGGGATAGCAATATGAAAATATACAGATGTCAGTAGTATTGCGTGCAAAATGTATAAATGGGCAATGCATCGGTTGGGCTTTCATTTGTAGTCAAGTGATTTATGTGTGAATATTTCTGACGTGATTATGGCCACACGACGGTAATGAACAGACTTTGAACGCGGAATGGTAGTTGGAGCTAGATGCATGGGACATTCCATTTCGGAAATGGTTAGGGAATTCAACATTCCGAGATCCACAGTGTCAAGAGTGTGCCGAGAATACCTCATTTCAGGTATAACCTCCCACCATGGACAACGCAGTGGCGGACCACCTGCACTTAATGACTGAGACCAACAACGTGTGCGCAGAATGGTCAGTGTTAACAGACAAGAAACACTGCGTGAAATAACCACAAGAATCAATGTGGGACGTACGACTGACGTGTCCGTTAGGACAGTGCGGCGAATTTTGGCTGTACTGGTCTATGCCAGCAGAAGACCAACTCGAGTGCCTTTACTAACAGCACGACATCGCCTGTACAACGCCTCTCCTAGGCTCTTGACCATATCAGGTGGACCCTAAACGACTGGAAAACCGTGGCTATGTCAGATGAGTCCCGATTTCAGTTCGTAAGAGCTGATGGTAGGGTTCGAGTGTGGCGCAAAACCCACGAATCCATGGACCCAAGTTGCCAACAAGGAACTGTGCAAGCTGGTGGTGGCTCCATAATGGTGTGCGCTGTTTTTGCATGGAATGGACTGGGTCCTCTAGTCCAAATGAACCGATCATTGACTGGAAAGGGTTATGTTCAGCTACTTGGAGAGCACGGACAGCCATTCATGGACTTCATGTGCCCAAACAATGATGGAATTTTTATGGATGATAATGCGCCATGTCACCGGAACACATCTGTATGCGATTGGTTTGAAGAACATTCTGGACGATTCCAGCGAATGATTTGGCCACCAAGATCGCCCGACATGAATCCCATCTAACATTTATGGTACATAATCGAGAAGCCAGTCCGTGCACAAACTCCTGCACCGGCAACACTTTCGCAATTATGGACGTCTATAGAGGCAGCATGGCTGAATATTTCTGCCGGGGACTTCCAACGACTTGTTGAGTCCATGCCATGTCGAGTTTTTGCACTTCGCCGGGCAAAAGGAGGTCCGACACGATATTAGGAGGTATCCCATGACTTTTGTCACCTCAGTATATAATTAAGTGCATTGCTTTGAGAAAACTTGAAAATTTGGAGCGTTATTATAACGTGTTGTTATATTATTACAAATTGCCTACGGCTTATCAAAGTTCTTAAGGTATAGGTGTCTTAATACATTAATAGTTTTTAATTACTATGTTATAAAATACTTAATCTAAATAATTACAGAATACAACTTCTATCCCTACTATTAACACTCGTGATTCATATACATTAATGGAATTTTTATGCTAATCTATATTATGTTTTTAGTCCTCATCACTAGACATATCCTACCCAAAGTTAATTAACATTCATTATCTTATTACTAATATCCGATCAAAATATAACGGACATACATTTATTTAATGAAACTGAAAGTGACGAAACAGATCCCACTTTCTTACTGTACAGCTGGTTAGTCTCATTCTCTGCTCTCCCGATGGCCGTTCTTCTCTCGCAGTTCACCACGCAGTTGCTGGTCTCCAGACTGGCTCACTTCACACGCACTCGGCACTAATGGCCATTCGAGACTGCCGACACAGAGGTACGCCACGGTATTTATACCTGAGATGACCCGCAGCTCTGGTATTCCCCTTTTTACTGTCGTTACATAAAGACATTCACCGCTAAACTATCTTTACGAGGTGAAATGACGTTCTTCTAAATGCCTCGTGATTATTTTCATATAAATACAGGCCAACAACTTGTCTTTATGAACGAAATTAGAAAGAAAATGACCGACACATTGAGAATAATTCCAGCAAACATGTTGCACAGGAAATTTAAAAAAAAATGTTTTTAAATGCCCCAAAAAAGAGAAATATTATATATATTGTTATATTTCCGTACAAATAAATGGTGTCTGGATTATGTTTAAGCAGTACATTTTATAACACGCTTGTGATACACCCCAACACTTCGCTTTAGCGTAACCACGAAATGGCGGAATCAGCTAAGTGTCAGTGCTGCTATCTCGTGATGCTTGAAATGAACTAGGCCCTTCTGAAATATTGTATCCATAGAGAGAAGTTATTTTATTTTAGACGTGTTTCTCGAAAATATATTAAGAAATAAATTGCATTTATATTTCAAAATGCACTATAACCACTGACACAAGACATAATGTAATGACTGAAACAATACAATTCAGCAAGCAGATCGTTGATTTTAGAACACAGCCCGCTGCAATGCCAAATGTACATGTTTGCACAAATACATCGGTAAAGATAGGGCTTACAGTATACCATACAAAGATGCTTACGTGTAACCTATATTATGGCCTTCTATATCGTAAAGACAATTACGGTGACTGTCTTTAATCAAGCTCAAGTTATAGAATAGGGCCCCCGGTCCCTTCGCAACTTTAGTCACTCAGAGGGGGGTGATGACCATACGTTCGCGCAATGGCTCCCCAGTCGTTCTTAATCCAGAGGCGGGAGTGACGACAGTCTCGTTAGCCTTATCGCGGCCCGTGTTGTAGGTCCGCCTCCCGTCCACCGGGTCCCGATGACGTCATCCTGGGGAATAATATGCTGGGTCCGCCCTNATTTGTGAAAAGACATATGAGACAATATATATTCGTACTTCCAAATACCACAGTCTTAGCCAACATTATTACTAAACCGGCAACCTACCCTCCACGCACCTAATAGTCAGGGCCTGGAGGGGCATTAACTTTGACCGTATAAGCCGCCCTGTCTTTTACAGTGGCGGTACATGCGTCAAGTTAATTTGGCGCACAACTGTGGGGCCTAGACAAGCATACCTCACAGAGAACATAAATTTGGCTGGGGGACAAAATTCATTAAGATCGGGAAAATGAAGCAACCGCCCTCCGATTTTGTGAACT
This sequence comes from Clitarchus hookeri, assembly GCA_002778355.1. Taxonomy (NCBI): domain Eukaryota; kingdom Metazoa; phylum Arthropoda; class Insecta; order Phasmatodea; family Phasmatidae; genus Clitarchus; species Clitarchus hookeri. The sequence continues at coordinate 21,845 of NQII01010307.1, read as the reverse complement.
TCCTGAGTTGATAATATTACTAAAAGTTACAAATTTCATAAGCCACAAATTTAAAAATTGTTATTTTTACGGAAGAGTTAAATCACATAACCACTTTTAATGAAATGCTGCTATCTCTTCCGGAAGTAATCCAGTTGGAGTTAACGTTAATTTTATTCAATAGAAGAGGAGGTAGACTGATTTTGGTCTTCCCGCATTTCCAAACAACGCCCCATGAAAAATACTTTCACATAAATGTGAAAATTACGTGTTCAAAGGCGTTTATGTTCAAGTGTATTATTTTTTAAATTATATTTCTTAGAATAAAAATATTTCACTTGTATTACAATTGACGGAGAGTATGTATACCGTTAGCTAATATTTCAGAACATTTATTTGTTAAAACAATATGCTTACCTTATAGTCATAGCAATGACTTTTAAAAAGTTATATTGCCAAAAAATACTCTTCATAGTTGCGTACTCTAATAAAGATTCCCTTTGCGTTTTAATGCACTACGAATATGAGCATTTTTGCTATAGCTTAATTTGAAAACTGCCCACAACAAGTGATTATATTTCATCTACGTAATACTGTTCACTGCTAACTAAAAATTTTGGAAGCACTACTTTGGATACACATTTCTTCTCCTATGGTACCCCTCCGCTATAGGAATTTAAGATTTAACATTACCACGGACATGCTCACTTCATTAATGTGTTATCCAAGTGAAAATTTTGCGTTGTTAGTCATGTAAATGTGCAACTAATAACAAACTCGTGCTCTTATGTGTATAAGCCGATACAAAAGTAGTTATAGTGACCACAAAATAACATTTCACTCGCAATACAAAGCATTATTCGGAGTTTCTTCTCGCTTTTTGAATCAAACCTATGAAAAATCACCCCGTGTATGACGTATTTGGTTGTTTCCTAAATATTACATATATCACAAGTATTTTATACTTGTGTTAACAAAAAAGTATCCTACTTATATTTTTTTTATAAATTATAATATTTCATATATAATTTATATAAGTAAGAACAGGGAGAAAGAAGGCGTGTTGGTAATGCCTAGTAATAAATAGTATTTCTTATGCAAAATTGTATTACACTGAGTGCGCACGAATCCGGTGCGCTGTGCCTCAAGTGTAATATTCTAAACTCATTTCAGCTTTTTTTTTGCATTAGGCGGAGGAATATCCTGGAAGTGGAACATTAGCAGGGCTTCAGAAAAGTGTGAAGTAACCGTGAACGGCGCTATAAGAATTACTTTTACTGATTAGCTGCCTACTTAACTGCGAGTCGGCATGTCATCGTGTCATGTAGCATTTACGAGGTTACTGGCAGTGGGGTTTGGAAAGGCTGTTTCCAAAAGTGCTCACTTCGTCGTGAACGACCTTTATCAAGCTTCACTGCGTGGTAGTTCCTGGGAGAGTTGGTCGGGTTGGTGAGCTGGTGTGTTGGTGTGGTGGTGAGTTGGTGAACTCGCCACCGAGTTGGTACAGTGCGACGCTCGGCTGTACCTAGAAGTCTCATGGTCCCTGTATAGGGGCAGAAAGTTGACTGTCGCCAGTTGGTTTAAGAAACCCTCGGGTATCCACATGGCGTTTGCGTTTTACCTCCGTGGCAAGCGAACCTTCAAGTGTTTCTGCGGATTCTCCCTCCGCGCAACTGCCGTTTTCAAAAGCTTCATCTCGGTGGAATTACAAGGGCGGCTGTAGGGACACGCAATTACGCGACACGACTTGACGCGATGAGCCGGGCGCTAGCAGCCAACGACGAATCACCTTCCTGTTTTGAAAATACAGCGGCAGCACAGACCGTGCTGCCATCTGTTCCTCTGCATAGAAGTACGCACTGAAATGCGAAAAGCAAACGAATAGCAGAAAATTTTTTTTTGCCCTTTAGTCACTAAACTGTGCTATTTTTTTATTTATATTATTTTTGCTTACTTTAAAAATAAATATTATAAGTTTACATACTTATTTAGATCATGGATAACTCGTCAGACATCGGAAAACATTAAACTTTGTTTTCCTAAACGCAGGAACATTTTTTTTATTAATTTGGACTTTTATTAGTATATCTACAAGCAGTTTGTTACGTAGATTTTAATTTCTTCTGTACCTCAGGTTCTCTCCAGTATATTTATTAAGATCTTAAAAAGTTTTGTTATTCTTATTCCCCGTCGCCGGCCCACGATCGTCAAAACCAATGTCCATCTCATATGCAACACTGTCGCTGCCCGTTGCCGAAGCTCGCCGTGCCGCATCGCATCGCGTCGTTCAATTATGAAACCCTCTTTTATGCCAGAACGTCATTCGCTTTCTTTCCATGTATCCTAGGTGAACCAAACACCAATCTTCATATGCGGGAAACGTGGTAGACATTGCCGACAGCCAGTGGTTTTGCTGGGGCCTCTCGTTATATTCATTAATGTATTCCGTTGCTGCTCCATCTTAGAGCCTTTACTTCACGTCACAAATTAGGTATGACCGACACATACTTATGTCATCTGAAGATATAAACTTCTAACTACGGTATTTATTTATCTGCAATGGAGCATGAGTTTCATTATACACAGATTTTTAAAGAGTCGGTACATGCTAATTATATATACTACTATAGCGACGAACCCACAGATTTTGGCAACATTGATATACTAGTTTTCTTTTGGTATTATCGGTAATAACGACATCTCATTTATTTTACTTAACGGATGCCTAAACGCTAATCTTAAAATGACCATAATTCAGAATCAGAATATGTTTAATCATACACACAGCTCTACCTGTGAGGTACTTATAAGAAAATACAAACAATACCTCTCATTTTTAACCGAAAATCCGCTTTCGATAGTTTTAATGATGTCGGTAATCTTGATGTTATTTAAATGTTAATTAATACATGGTATCGATCACAATTGCCGATTAAATTACAGTATATTATTTATCGGTTTATATCAAAAACAGTATTATTCCAATTTAAACAATATATTACTTATAAATCAAAAACATACACCACTTTGTGATTAAAAAAATTAATATGACATTTCATATTATAGAACACACCTACCGCTATGCGCTTTGCATATTCTACTCCCCTTCACGAGTGACATCATTACAATGAAAACAATCGCGGAAATTCCAGCATTCACTAATTTGCGTCAGTAACGGAAAAGAAGCAAACATGCTTTCCAATAAAAATTCCGCCCAGTGACAAATATAGATTCTTTAAACGACACAAAGTGCGGATTTAGAAAATTTTACTTAAGATATGTTTTTAATTTTCTGTACTAATTACTTTTTTTCTCGCGTTTTTTCTGAGTTTGAGACTATGAAATTCGTAAGATTTTTTAATTATTTTAAATCCTAAATTACTAACGTTTTTAATACTTTCAGCATGTGTGATTTATATTAACATTTTAACGCTTATTTTATTTATTATTTTATTAGTTTTTTTAAGTATAATGTATTCGATAAGTAATTTAATTATACATTTATGTTGGTGTAGAAAGAATACGAGATTGGTAAACGAGGCACCGAACCTGAATCGTCACATTCCTGCGGTTACTTTGTATAATGCAAGTGGCCGGAACACTCATAATTATTCTACCTGGCTGTAAGTATCAGTGGTTCGAATTTTACCTACAATTGCTATTGGATACGACTATTTTTACTTTAAGACTTTTTTTTTTTAACGACATTGCTGGCTCACCTTAGGCAGTATTCTTCTAACGTTGAAGTCTCCGCAGTACTTAATGAGTATATAACTCAGCCAAAATTTGTAGTGTATCAACTAAATGCCTCCCAAAAAGATGATAAAAAAAAACTAAAGCTGCCATTAAGATAACTGTGATTAAGATGAAATGTTTACAAGGCTGAAACGTCTGGGGTTGCCAAAAGGAAAATCATTTTTAGATAATTACTGGACGCGACTGTTGATAATGCGCAGTGATTTGACTTGTAATACAAAACGGGCTCTAAACATCAAATTCATATCACGAAATCCTCAATTTTCCACCTTTTCCTGCGTTTGAGAATTACAAACACGGGAGCTTAAAGGCAACTCTGTTACACTAGCGATGACCCTACAAAGTTATTTGTGGAAAATTTGTAGCACAGCAAATTCACTTGATCATATATTTATATTTCTTATTTCAATATACAGAAGTCTGAAAATGTCTTTTTAATTTTCAACGAAGTTGCTGGGCATCGATATAATTTTTCCGCTTTGCTGTATGTCTTGAAAGTTGTTCCCCGACTAGTATGGAGTGTTTCATTGGTTCGCATGAAAGAGAAACACGTACGCGCGTGTCTGAACGTGTACTTCAAATATTCAGTAACGTAACTGATGCGTTACCCTGGATCTTTTGGGTAAACCATATTGTAAAAGCAACTTAAGTAAACTACAGTTTAGGGTTGTTGGTTCACTTCACAATGTCTCTATGAAGCATCAACCATGAAATCGTTACTGTCTACTTAAATTTGCTGTCAGCTATATATTTGGTTAGTGCTGGTAACGTGCTACATTTAAAAATGAGTTTTCGTGTTCGAATCTAGGCTGCTATAAATGCTTACGCCTTTTTAAATAGCGGTACAGGTCAGTTAAGTTTGCATGCCCTTCCTGATCAGCCTTGGGCGTAAAGGCGGAGATATTTTAATGCGTATTGGAATAATGAATTGTCTAAAATTTTAGGAAAGAAAAAAAGGAGAACCGAAACTGCATGTTCACTTTAATTAGGAACTGCAGTGCTGACTGGCCACGATAGTAGTTAAAAAAATTTGCAAAATATTTGTATTTTGTAGTTTTACAAAGGATTTTCTGGACATCTGAATTTCCTAGGATTTTTCTTGTATAAGTAAAAACCAATGTGTATAGTGTAGTACTTAATTACCGAAAAATGGTACCGTCGTAAAATTACTGAGATTAACTCGACGTCACAATATTTGCCCAACTCCATGAGGCACGTTTAAAGGAATTCAAAACAAGAAAGAGGAGAGTCGTATGTAAAACGGGTATAGTTTGTTGGAATCTGTAATTCCACCTAACAACATCCTCCACCCTAAACCAGACCCTCTCACTGTACCGCCAAACGTTCGTTGTTAGTAGGATGTTAAATCAGCAGAGGGCCAAGTTAACCGTGTCGCGATCAAAAGTTCTTTTACATACAACTGGGTTAACTATCCGTCAATTTCATTTGATCGCATATTACTCCAAATACATATTATTAGTAGGATATTATGTTGTCGTGAGATCGTAAAAAACGCAAGAGAAACAATGGCACTGTATCAGTGAAAAATTAGTCCTAAAGAACAAAAATATTTGTAGATGGGTTGTTCGAACTACATTGGATCAAATTTATTAAAAGAATTATAATAGTATTGCATAAATTGTAACTTTGTAATTAGAGTGTAAAATGGATTCGTAATACAATAATCTTCATGTATAATTTTTTGTCTGTGTGATCAAAATGGTTTATTTGTTTTGCCAATTGCATTTATGTGTAATTTAAAGGCTTGAGTAAATTTCTTCTCGTATTTTCGTTTAACTGTTTTTTGTGCAAATTAAATAATTAATTTTTTGTTTTTTTACGCTTTGTGTTTTTAATTTCTCGATTGGAACCCCGTTGATGGTTTAAAATGAAATTATGCAATCCCTTGCACATGATCTAGCATTTTACAGTTAAATGCAAAAAAAATTGTTACAATAAAATCCTTAAGTCCTTCAGATAAACTGTATTTCCTGAAAATATGTTTAGAAATCTGTCACTACAGCTTAGCAAAATAAATAGAAATTTTCAGCGAAACAGTATTTAAATAATTATTATGAAATTAATTTTTGGTCATTAGCAATATTTTCAGCAAGATGTATTTGAAATAGTAAGTCAGTACAGTCAATAGTACTGTTATATGTTAGTTTTTATTTGGTAGTTATTTTATCAACTTCTGTAATGACAAAAGAAAAGCGCAAATTACAAATTTCGCCATTCATTTAACAGACAAAACCACACAACGTGGCTATTTTCCTAACAAAAGTGCCAGTTCAAACATAGCTTCTGTATGCATACACTGTTGTAGTAAAGAGCCCGTGGCATTTAATAATTCGTGAAGTGGTATCGTAAATCTTCGCTGCAAACCATCGCGAAACGATTTTGATTGTCGCTCTATATTCTCGCAAATGGTTGAATGGATTCATATTCGTAGGTTCCACGGACGTCCTCCAGCTTGTAAGGCTGAGATCACTGCACAAAATGTAGCCGAAATTTTACAGTGATGCAATGTACATCACCGTTTCACTTCGTAACAATGGAACCGAGCGAGGTGGCGTGGTGATAATTCACTGGACTTGCAGTCGGAAGGATCTGGGATCTAATTCTTGTCCTTTCATCCCATGGTTTCCCGAAATCACGCCAGCTGAACGCTAGGATGGTCCCTAACTACAGGCCATGTCCGATTCCTTGCCCGTTCCTCCTCCTCTGAGCAACTTGCGCCGTCTCTAATGTCCTCCTTGTCGACGAGACGTTAAGCCCTACCTACCTATCAGCCATAAATATGGAAGAGCATCCTGTGAAATTACTATTAAGTTTATCGTTGTAGCGATCCGATGACGCATGTGTGTGTGTGAGGCGAATGGCTGGCTTGCGTTTCGTACATGGCTTAATTTTTCCTTCTGTGAAGTTCGAAGATGGTAGAATCGTGGTCTTTAACTTCTTAATTCAGTGCCTGTATTCGTGAGTGCGAAGACTTATGAAACAATTCCGAACAATTTATCTCCACCCATACTCTGAGAAGTGTTTTAAAATACACCATTAATATTTTAGTGCAACAATTCACCAAATTGAAAATGAAAGATTATATAAGGACTTAGGAGTGATCGAACTCGAAAAGATGCCCCAAAGTCCGGATCTACACTCCAATCACTGCCTTTATAATTAGTTGTCGTATTGTTTGAAAGGCAAACCAAACCGACGACAAAACATAACAACATGTTCATCATGTTGAAGGAGCAGTGGAACAAAATTCTGTGACATCCACTGAAATTTTGCGGTAATGTTTAGTCGATTTAAAACAGCCCTTACTCACATCATATCAGATTGTTGCTATTTCGTTACTAAAGAGTTTGCGGGGATAGAATGTCATGAATTTTACGTCTGAGCTAAACAGTAAAACGAATGGATCTGATTGGGAAACATAAATCTCATGAAACAGTGATCATTACAATTTTTTTTGAGTCATTGAATC
>NQII01010307.1:0-10859 GCA_002778355.1 Clitarchus hookeri | reverse complement strand
GCACAAATTATTCAGAAATATACGTTTACATACGAGATGAAGAAAGTCATTAATATTAAAGGTTTTCACAGAAAATGCAGGAAAATGTGCTTCGTGTTCTTTCATAACTTCTGGTTTAACTTTTAATTAAGGTGACCCTGTTTTTTTTTTCATTAAAAGATATTGTGAAAATATTTATAGTCATTTGAAGTGTAAGAAATCTCTGCACGCCAGTGTTTAACGAATTAAGCGAATTGAGAGAAAACACGGTCTATAATATGATTATTACTCTTATAAACTTATTTATCTTCAAATATATGCAAATATGGCAGTTTGTGTGCATGAAAAGTATATATACAGTAGGATAAAGTATAGTTCAATAAAGCTTATTATAAAAGAATAGTATGTGTTTTAATAACCTCGTATATTAAATATCTTATAGGGCAGAGATCTACGTAAACGTTATCTTGAATGTTGAGTAGAATACATGGCATTATAAGAAAAATCGTAAATACTAACGTATGGCAAAAGTTTGTAAATTGTTTTGACCACACAATATTTACGAAATATACTGCATCGTATAAAAGAGATATTTAGATAGTAGCCCTTAATGAAAATAGCAACGAACAGGAATACGATCTAGTTTTCTAAGATTGTTGCACCCGTGTAAAAGGCAGAATTAAGAAAATATGTTAATACATATACATTTACCGCAAACATCACAAACAACCTACATTAAGAAATAGACGCAGCATTTTGTTTAAGGAAATTACTTAGCCAGATACGAAGAATAAATCCTGGGCATGGCATAGAAACAAAAAAAAAATGCATAAGCAAAAACCATTAGCACAGTGATGGCCTGCAAAAACATGTGGGAATTTTTGCCCAGACACCGTGAGAATCATCAGCTTTTCACATATCAGATTTTTTTTTATTCGTGACCAGCTAAAAACCAGACATGCAATCATAGTTTTTACATAGTTTCCTGGAATAATTACTTTTTTTTTCTCGCGTTTTTTCCGAGCTTGAGACCATGAAATTCGAAACCACTTCTAATTCTTTTTCATTCTAAATTACACACGTTTTTAATACTCTCAGCATGTGTGATTTCTATTAACACTTTAACGCTTATTTTATTTATTACTTTATTTATATTTTAAGTAGGATCTATTCGATAGTTAATTTAATCATAGATTTGTGTTAGTGTAGAAGTAATACGGGATTGGTAAACGAGGCACACAGCCTCAATCATCACATTCCTGCGGTTACTTTGTATAATACACGTGGCCGGAATACTCATGATTATTCTTCCCAGCTGTAAGTATCAGTGGTTCGAATTTTTCCTACAATTGCTATTGGATTCTTTTTTTTTTGCATTAAGACCGCTTGATCCTGCCATCCACCCTGTCTCTCCCAGCAAACTGGCGGCTATTCTAATGTATTTATTTCTACTATACCTTTCTAAAACATTGTATAGCGTCTCTACAATATATTAACTGCATCCGTCCCTTTGTTAGGCAGTAGCTGGGAAGAGGCATTCGAACCCCTTTTTGACCCCCTCCTCCCACGTATACCATCCATCAGTCTGGATTTTTGTCATTTCATTCTCCTGTCCCATGTCCCGTTGCCAAGTCCGGATATTTCCAGTCTCTATTATCCTGGTTCCTTTCTTAGGTCACTGTTCCTTCTTTGTTCATTTTTCTTGTACGTTGCCAGATCGCATCATGTCTCCTTACTTCTTCAGAGTGCGGGCAATACCCACCAAACTCATCAGTTTCCTTCTGACAAATTCTTTGAAAGTTCTACCTATTTCCATTGGGATAACCCAGGCTGTATACCCTACAAAATTTGTATAGCTGTTTTACATTTGTCCACTTTAGTTGAGCAGGTCCGCTACCAGCATCGAAGTTTTCTTATTGGTTTCCTTTGTAAGTATTAGGGTGTGGTATCGTTTTCGGGGAGAATTATCTTCCATTTCTTGTTGATCATTTTGTATCCGCAGATAAAACACTTCTAATCTTATATAGATTTCCGTAGCATATACCTCTACATTTTTTATCTGTCTCTTCTTAGATAAAAATATTTCTTTAAATAATAGGGGCCATAGTGGCTGAGCGGTTAGACTGCTCAACTCCCTCCAAGGCGAAATGGGTTCAATCCCCGGCCGGATTTTTGGAAGTGGGAATCGTGCCGGACGATGCCGATGGTCGGCTGGTTTCCTTGGGAAGCTCCCGTTTGTCCCGCCCTTTCATTCCGGCACTGCTCCATTCTCACCTAATTTTACCCTCATCGTCTTTCAAGACCTCATCGTTAAGAGCTGCCCAAATCTCACTACTCAACTTTAAATAATAACAGTTTTAAAACGCAGACTTGCGAGTAAGACATCTTATGGGGCAAACAAGACAAGGCGTTATATGTAGATTAATAAGTATACAGGGAAATGTGACCATTTCTTTGTAACATTACACATTGCACAAATTGTATTGCAATAGTAATACGAAATATTTTTAAAATTTTTTATCGGCATCTGTTTCTAACAATAGATGCAAGTCAAATATAAAAGTATTGGAAAGATGATAAACCCACATTAAAAATACATATTTAATTAGAAAATTCAAATTTGAACTACCATATGTAACTCCATAACTTAAATTATTTTAACAGTATTCAAGCTTATTTAATTGGCTTTTGTTGCCAGTATGCAAATATAAGTATCTACGTTAGCAATGCAATTTTATTCAGAAAATTTGGGTAGGCTACACCACCATACATTGTTGCCGGTTTTCTGTGGAAAATAACAGTTATTTAGTTATACCAAAAATTTTGATTGAAAATTGAAGAGATCAGATAGCATTTACGTATGTGATAAATAATTCGCGGTTTTCAAAACACAGCTACTTCAAAAAAGACAGGAAATCTTTGCTTAAAGATAATGGTGCAGACCATAGAAGGTAAAATTCCATTAAATTTCTGCCGGAAATCCCAGATAATTTCCACCCCACTCTTATCTCAATAAACCCTTGATAGAACAGCCTATTCTACACGTTAACTACCAAGGTTGCGGAACTTGAGTAAAAGACGTGAAAAGTTTTTGGTTACACTGATTTCCTTTTAATTAGGCCTACTATGCATTTCACCCCCCGTTATTCCAAGTGGATAAATTATGCGTCCCGGCCGGAACTGAATAATTCGTTTTGAAACCGATGATATATTAATAAAGCTAAGTTTCACAAGACGATGATACTCAGTACGATTACGACGGTTTTTCTCTGAAAATTATCAGCGAATACATTCCATTTGGCTGACAAAACCAGGGAAATGCGGAACATTTCGCTACATAACACAAACATGACACATTACGTGTACTTAATTTTTTTGTCCGACAAATACTTGCTCTTATGCGGTACATCTGCACAGTATCCCATAACACGTTATTCTTTGTAAGTGGCGATTGCATCCACGCTGTATTGTTTCTCCTTTCTACTAGACATTATGCATTTCGCTTCGTAAAAATTTCTTCGTTGCAATGGACCTGCTAACTAGCTTACATGCATCAATCAAGTAACTTTGATCAACTCTTAGAAACACAAATGCAGTGTTTATTTAAGAATTCAATTCTTGCTTTTGTATGTGTAAATAAAAAGAAAACTATTTTCAGTTACAAATAATGTCACTTCTGTAATTTAATTTATTTATTAAAACATGGAACTAAGATTTATTATTCTTTGTCAACATGAATTACGCAGTCTAGTAAGCGTGCACAGTAAAATGTAAAATTTACGGGCAAAGGGTAATTTTAATGATGATTTAGAAAGTGCTAATTTAAAAGCAAACCAGCAACACTCGTGTTTCTCCCTCGTCGCTTCATTAAAATTGTGCATAGTAATAATAACGGCTAAATAACATTTTATAACTCCGCGAAAGTCGACCTCACCGTATCATCGTACTTCCACTTAAACAACCCTCGAGATGTAAGTTATATAAAGTTAAAAAAGTGGATTTATTTTTCATTTCTACATTTTTCCTTCCCCTGAGCAAAAACATGTCCGTATTTCGAAAACACGAAATCCTGTAGCCGTGTCTGTCAGGAAACCATTATTAAAATTAAATATTTAAAAGGTGTTTTTTCCATGGTGTAGGCAGGCCTTAATACTACTACGACCTGCCTGAACGCGCCATCTCACATATGACTGTCACCAGGCCAGAGGGCGGCGGAATATAGAAATCAGGTAGCGCGATTGCTCAAAGCCTTACATCCATTACACGTGGGTTACTCGTCCAGTCATCCCACCTCCAGTTGACCCTGCCAGCAGAGAATACGTACCTCTGTATGTGCGGTGAGGGATAACCCCTTACCATATCCAGGCTTATACCACACAACGCGGAAACAGGATAGAGTGAAGCCCCAGCGGGCTCTTTAGAGGAATAATATCTTATTTTCCATCCTAATCCATCCGATAATTATTTCATTATATCATCACGGCCTTATACGTATTTAGACCGGGCCCACGCACGTGCCAGTCGTCGCATCGTCTCCCCGTGATCAACGTTACGCCCTCTTAATCACCTAGGTGTATTGCCAACACAGACATCCAAACAGCCGAACCATCGTCCGCTCTGACAATTACCGTACTTAAGAATTTCTTCACCGTGGAATTCTTGCCTTGGACCCCAGTGGCCTGGGTGACAAGTAGTCCAACACCCCGCCACGTGGTCGATCCTTGGTACCATCTATCGACCCAAGCAGCAGGGCAGGTGCCCCTCGCCAGTCACGAGTAAACTGGCATCCCATAGAGATTTGGGCGGCAGAGCCCAATCTGCTTTAATCCATGCGTGGCGCTACGAGACTTGGGCAGTCATGTGGGAGAGACTATAAGAGACTCGTCATCCACCTTTTATAGGGGTGTGTGTGGGTTACCAGGCTCGGTTATTACAGCATGATACTGCCCTACCACCTCAAGCGCCCGGATGCCATCCTCCACAGGGAACCACATCCTGGTGAGTAATGAACCCATATCCCTGAAACCAGTGTGATAATGTTCCCCGGCAGAAGCCGGGCCTGGCATCATCACCAATTACTCACAGAATCAAACCCCTATGGGGTATACTAGAAGCACTAGTTTTAATCTTTAGTCATTAATTTTAGTATCCTGCAGATTTTTTGGCCAATGGTTTCCCCGGCAAAAAATTGTCATTCCGGGCGAATCCATCTCAATATTTAACTTAATACTACCACTCTTCCTCGGTGGGAAGTAAGTTTTGTCTAATCATTCCAGGCCATCGCATCATGTTTCCATCAATTCTGGGGTTCTCGTATCAACTGTTAATAATGCAATTCCATGGCCATAGCTACATTCATAATCCAAATCACATTTCTGTTTCCATCCATTGAAGTCATATCCAGCGTAATAGCTCGAAGGACGTCTGTTACCGCCTCGACGTCGACCAGTGAAGATGTTCCAGAGGATGTCCCAAAGACATCGACGTGCCGGTCGCCAGAGTCCGCCGAGATATCCGGCCTTCAGAAACGTGCAAGGTGGGAAAGATCGATCCAGTAATGAAAGTTAAAACGTGACTTTGTAACCATGTAAATTAATGACAATCTTAATTAGCTCCTCTGAAGTGTTTTATGATACTGTAATGTTGGTTATCTCATAATAAATTGATTATTACTGAATAATAACTCAATGCTAAAAAGGAATAAGCTTTCATTTCAACCAATGACAAGCTCTGAGTAAAAATCCCTACCTTATGTATACATTTATGATAAAGCTAAGAAATCCCTATAAAATTTCTTACAATTATATTAGTGTTTATTATTTTTACTGTTTACATTGCAACACCTTTCAGTCACAAATGTAAACTTCACGTCGAAAATATTGTCTGTTAAGGAATTTAAAACACTTTTCACTTTTATATGTGATTTGTGGTACACCGGCAAGGCCTATGTTTACTCTTCAGCAAAATACTCAGAAGTTTCAAGCTGTAAAATTTACAACCATTCTAGTTTATGAAATGTAGCTGTTTCTGCAAGCTTTACCTTTAGTTATTTCAAAAATAGTTCCCTGATTTATTTTTGTTCCCGTGTTCTCATTTCTTGATTCTTCTTCAATCCTACACGAAAGCCTTGAAAACCCTCGAGAGAAAGAGAAGACAGTGTGGTTTTATTGATGGTTTATACAACTATTTGTCATTTCCATCAAGGGTGTGCTACAAATTTGAGAATTCAGACATGGTCGCTTTCCTGTAACCATTCACTTCCGTGTAGGCGTTTCCAAGAGGAAGGTTGCCTTCGTAAATGTTTTACGGATTTCGCAAATTTTAAAATTTTTTGCATCTCAATTATTTTTATTAAAACTTTGGATGATTGGTTGGAAATAATAATTGTATTTCCTACTTCACAACTATTTTACACATAGTTATGGGAAGGGGAAAGGGGAGGGAAAGAATTACATAAAAAAATTTGATAAAGATATGTATGTTATCTTTTTATGACGGAAGATTTTTCAATAGGGAAACTGTACACAGATAAAAGTATAATGTTGTGCCAACTGTATTAATGTTATTACCACAGCAATTGTTTGTTATCTGTGAGACGTGAGTAACTTATGTTGCTGTTAATTTAATCTACTGTTTTGCTATTATTGTAAATCTAATATGAAGGAGTTTTGTAACAACGTTACCTCCTTACTGTACTGTCAATATTACGGTGGAGTTTATGTTGCGACAAAACCAATTTTGTATTGAATTGATGTTAACACTGGTACTACCAATTATCTTTTTCTTTTCCTTTGCTTTAAAACAACATTCCGATGTAAAACAAATTAAGTACAGTTATTTTGTCACAAAATTTCAATACTAACTACGAAAAAAAAGATAAAGCAAGGGGGAGAATCGAACCCGCGCGTTGTATGCGTTATTATCTTCGCTTCACGAAATACAACGTCCTGCCAACTAATTAATTTTAACATATCTGACTATGTTTCATATTGTGAGTATTCTACAACAAATAACAACAAATCGAAGTACTCTTTCGTTGCATGCAAATACTTTATGCTCATGAAATAAATGCGTTTTTTACGCGTAAACTGCTTTGCAAGGATTGAAAGCTGCTCTATGTTGTATTCAGTTCTCATTCTAAGCTTTAAAAATTAAATATAAAAGTTTAATTTTACTAGTTTATCGCTGTTGTTATTCCTGTTATTTTATGCGTAATATAACATTTGGTTATGACAACAAGACTTGGAGGCTTTCCTAACATTAACACTACAACAGTATTTTTTTTGTTGCAGCAACGTTGGACTTTTTTCTGTGATAGTGATAGGGGTGGACTTTAAATTGTCCAGATCTTTCGTAATTTCAGCAGAAACGCGAAAATTCTTGTGGATTAAAACTCCTCTTAGAAAATATTTTACTCCTTCGCGATTAAAATAGAAGTGTCAAAGGATATTACGAAGCGCTTTCAATGAAATCTTATTTTCCTAAACACTGATTCTTCACAAAACTTTATTCTTCCTTCTCCCTCCCATTCATGAAAATGAATGTTCATACTGTACGTGCTCATAAACGAAAAGTTCTATCTAGTTAACTCGTTAACCCTTTCTTGCCTTATGTAGACAGTCGTCGACATGTTGCACAGGAAGCTGATATTTAACCCGTACTGCACTCTGTGAGGTTCAGCGTCCAATGATCTTCCCTGTGGTTTACAGATTTCTCAACCATGCTACTGTGCTACGTTTTAACTGATTCACATCGCTGATCACCAACCACAAAGACTGCAGCTTACTGTTAGTCATTACGAAACAAGTTCTTTGCCAGCTTAAATACAGGACGCATTAAAAGAAATTATAATTTGCAACACCAGAAATTAGAAATTAACGTAAGAATGAAAGTGCTGAAATTCTGTTTTGTTTTGTTTCAATATCAACAGTTAACAGAGTGCTTTTAATGGTATGTACTTTCTGCTTATTCTAACACAAAGGTGTTCCCAAGAATAGTTTTTCCATAAGTTGTTTTTATCTTTGTTCCTTATGAAAACAGTTTAACGATCCTCATATCCTCCTGTTCCTCCATTAATTCTTTCCGCGTATCTGTTTCCAATGTTTTGTTTCTTCTGTATACTTCATTTTATCAGCGACGTTCCAATTCTTCACAATTTAGAAATACTTAATCAAGATCATTACATTTTTTGGAATCCTTTCTTCGGAGGTAGTACAAACGTTACTATACTGGTTTTCTGTTAGTCTCGTGCCATGTTGTGTCACCAACTATCGTTATAAATACCGTTATCGCTCGTGACTTGTATCTTTTTGCTGCTACTATTCTAAAAATGTTTGTTCCGCTAGTAGCCGACCTTTCATCTTTCTGTTTCTTTTACAGTGAGCCAGCATTTCACAGTCTGTGTAACTGTTGTGACAAATATCACTTATATATACACTGAAGAGCTAAATAAATTGGTGCACCTGCCTAATATCGTGTAGGGCCGGCCCCCGAGCACGCAGAAGTACCGCAAGACGACGTGGAATGGACTCAACAAATGTCTGAAGGTATGCAGGAGGCAATTCACACCATGAATCCTGCAGGGCAGTCTACAAATCCAATCTGCGCCAATTTGAGAAAGGTTTGCACGTCTGTCACGTTTAATAATTCTCGTCAGTCGTCGTTTGTCCCGTTCGTTCACGATTTTTTTCCGGCCGCAGCGATTTCGAAGATGTAATGTTTTACTGGATTCCCGATATTCACGGTACACTCGTCAAATGGTCGTACGCGAACATCCAAATGATAAGGCTACCTCGGAGATGCTATGTCCCATCTCTCGTGCGCCGACTATAACACCACGTTCAAAATCACTTAAATCTTGAAAACCTGCCATTGTAGCGGCAGTAACCGATCTAGATGCCGACAGCATCGCGTTACTATTATTGGTTCCATACCTCTGTTATTTGCATACTCACGCCTATACCAGTTTTTTTGGCTCTTCAGTGTAATATCCTAACACATAAATAACGTATATTATTATAATCTTAAAAATAAGCATTACCTGTTGTATTTTCTATGATTAATTTTTCTTTCAGATTGCTGTATATTCTTCAGCCACATAAAAATATCGTAAACCTCATTTAAAATAAAAATTTCCAATTTATGTATATTTCTTAAATATACTAAAATATTGGTTAATTCTGAGGTCACTAGAATCATTTAGACTCATACGATACAATACAAAATGAATGCCCGTAACTTGTTGCTAATTTTACACTGAGCACTGCAAAAACGAATTAAAAACAAGTAAGTTAAAATTCAGAATCAACCGTATTCTGTTAACCAAATAACCGGTCATTGATGGCTTGTTTCTGGGGCTTGTTATTTTTCCTTGCCAATACAAATATTTTTCTTTCCGTTCAGAAATTAAGTCACACTGTCCCAATTTTTTTACTCCAAAATATTGATATTTATTTTACACTTTAATACAACCCCTTTCCTTCTCCCTTAAAAGCTATGACGTCATTTTCAGGTAGTAATAATTTAATGTTTTCTTCGCCCATACTGCTTGTTATTCTTTACGCGCTTCCCACTTTTAAATATAGAGAACATTTTACGGCGTGTATTTTCAGTTTTTTTTTTAGTTGACACCATTCTGTCACTTTGACCAGTCTCATTTATATTTGCGAGCTCCCAGTCCATGATTGTCGAGTCGTTGCTGTCGCCTGGCAATCTCACTGGAGTAGTGACCTTATGCACCCAAACCCTGCGCCACCAACACATTTCCTGAGCATTGAATCGATACAAAGGTTGTTCGGAACGTACTTTGGTCAGTACGTCCCTTCGTTACAAACCTCCGTGCATAACCCAACTACGTAAAATAGAAAATAACATATTTTAGTTTACGCTACATCCTCCTCCATCGTTTCGTTTAATTGCATTAGCAAATAAAATATTAATTTTGTACAACTGTAAACATATAATTACATAACTTCCAATTACTATATTTATTTATAAATACTACTTTACTGCAATAATTAGAAACTGGTTGCAAAGTTTTATCTCATCCTGAAGTTTCTTTCAAAACCTCTGTAATAATTGTTCACGTAGCTAATTTCCGTAAATATTTGTAAAATATTTGTACATATTCAGTATAATTTATAATTTTTTTACATTTCATAGTTTTTACATAGTTTCCTGGACTTACAGTATTTAATATAATGATATCATTTATACATTAACTCAAACTATAAGGTCTACTTCTGCTTACGTTGTTTTTACACCGAGTCAGATCACTCGTTGGCTTTCTTTCTAAGTATTTATATTGCATTTTCCTCTCACATGCTAAACTTGCGCTTTGACAGACGCTTACCAAATATAACAATCTTGCTATAAGAACCTGAAAATCTTTAAGATAAACGACCAGTAAATTTAATGAGTTATTTTAACACCACGCTCTGGTTCAAACATTTTTATATTTGTATTAATTAAGCCACTGACAGTAGTTCTGGTGGACTCTAGGCTAGTAATTAAAACCTGGAGATAGATTGACTGAATCATATGAACACAGTAGTAGAATGAAATGGGGAGAGCTAGCACAGGGGATGGGGGATGCGGTGCCGCAATGCCACGGTTACTATCTTGGGTGATGTCACGTGGAAACCTTCTGCTCTGTCATTCCTCATCAGCAGTGGCCATCTTGGATTTCACTTTTCCGTCTGGAATTTCCATTTTACCCTCCTGCTCTATCATTCCACCTCGGCATGTCATGCTCTTGCATTCCGATTCGTTTTCTCCAGCTCTGTCCTTACGATGTTATTTTTTCTCGTGCTCTGTCTTTCCTTTCTACCTTACGTCCATTCGATCCCTTGGGGGATTTCTCATATTCCTTCCAGTCTTCT
>NQII01010306.1:22331-36191 GCA_002778355.1 Clitarchus hookeri | reverse complement strand
AGGGAATATTTCCCTGATATTAGCTTACATAAAGAACCTGTGTGAGTAATATGTTTGGCTTAGTTTCAAAATAACTTTTTCACATCGTGACGTCACAAAGAAATTTCTTGGGTGGTTAAATTTGTAGTTCACCTCTAGTTTTGTCTCGGTTTTAAAATTAAATTTAAATTTAAAATATTCGTTAGTAAAAGGTGAGTGATGTGCCGAATTTCAAGGAAAATATTTCAAGGCATTCCTTTGATTTTCAACAACATTTCAGCAAAACTCAAAAATATTCTTAATTTTTTTTTTTTTTCTGTATTTTTAAATAGTAAATTTTTAAAACCTTCACAAGTTTATTGAAAAGTGTACATAACCGTGTGTGTGTGTGTGTTGCACAGGAATTACGAGCCTCAGTGCCAAGTGCGTAAACTGAGTCTCTGTCGCCGACCACAAAACCTACGTTTCACTGATTGTGATAACGAAGCAAATGCTTGGTCAGCTTACTTTTTAGGATGTATCAAAAAAGTATTGTAGATAACATGCAAACCCATTTAAAAAATTGGATCTGAAAGGGTTAAAATGACGTTTTCCGCTAATAACAAGAGCGCCAAAATAGCTTTTTCTTGATTCAGGCTGTCTTGAAATGTGTACCACTGCGTCATAACGAAAGAGCGATTTTTGTAAATAAAATCAAAATAGATTACATAATTTTGTTTTTTAATTTTTATTTTGGAGCATTTAAACATGGGATCTTTCAAGGAATATCTAGGAAAATACCGGNTTTAAGCATGGGATCTTTCAAGGAATATCTAGGAAAATACCGGTATGTAATTTCCTATTTCAAGCTGATTATTTTATACTCTGTAAAAGACTCTGGGTTAATAATATAAGTTAAACTATTGGACTTTTGAATCGTACTTAAGCCAATGAGTTACCAAGTTTCTGAAAAAACCCATGCTATTTCTAAAACAGAGAAATAAAGTCGAACGTTTTTTCTTTATGCACTTAAAATAGTCGTATTTTTTATCTAAAGTGTGGTGAGTTGATAATATTCATAAAATACTTTTCATCACAATAAATGACACTCTTTTTATTTAGTAAGGTGAAGCTTGGAAACTAATTTCACTAGCGCATTCTAGGGTTAACTGTATGAACACATGAATGGAATTCTTATTAATTATGTTGCCCACGTTAGTTTTCTTATCGTGTGATATTAATATTATGTGCATTTCTTCATAGTTTCGCAATAAAAGGAAATGCCCAAAGGATATGCAGTTTTACGCAAGTTCTGCAGTGTTCGCTAACAAAAAATACTTTCCAATACGTCTACTGAGAGTCCTGNAGATATGCAGTTTTACGCAAGTTCTGCAGTGTTCGCTAACAAAAAATACTTTCCAATACGTCTACTGAGAGTCCTGTATTGGGATATAAAGTATTTGGATTCATTTTGAGGAACTAGACTGACGTTAGTCTGGAATGTCGCAGTGTCAGCCGGTGCTTGGTTGCAAGATTATTGGTGTTTTCTCACAACTGTACAGACCTGTTTCCCGATAGCTGAGTCATCGTTTCGCAGCTTGCGTGATATATGTGACTTGTGTACCTCTCCGTTTTCACATGAATGGCCATGATACATACTCAAGAAAGCTGTTGGGTTGTGCCGTATCTATCGTTAGTTTACAGACGTGAGTAAAAGCCAAGCATTGGCATTCTTTGGAATCAAATCTACTGCATCGCTTTCGTGATTGGGTGATTTCAATTTTTGGCCTCCCAATAGTCTGTCTGTGAAACAAGATCGGTGTCGAAGTAACGTAATTATGAATGGTTTAATCAAGCAAGAAATTGTCTTCTCACAAGAACACGTGGTCAGTTACCAAATTAAATCTGCAAGTGTGGAAGTAGAATTTTGAAATGTAGCCTGCGTATTAACTCTTATATCACGGTGCCTCTATGGCATATTATGAACCATTTATTTATATTGCCTGACAAACAAACTGCCACATACATGAATTGATATAACAGCCAACAAAATAATTGATTGTTTAGGGTCAAAAATATATTTATTAGCCCCAACCTAATATNATGAATTGATATAACAGCCAACAAAATAATTGATTGTTTAGGGTCAAAAATATATTTATTAGCCCCAACCTAATATCTTGTTGAGTAGACAAGACTTGAAAAACGACAAAATTAATTTTGTTCATTCAACCTAATACAGGTTTGCATTAACAAAATCTCCCTGTTGAGGGCAGAGGTAATCAGGCTATCAATAAAGTATTTTGTTCAATTAACTGTGTATATTTTTTTGGCCATTCATTTGATTGCCTTCGTTCAAAATACAGCTGGAGTATTAGTTTGCATTTCTTGTGACAATTTGGATAGTAACAGTGTTTATTGGTGCATATATTGATGCTTAATAATGGTTTTAACATCCTTATAAAACAAATTCAACAGTAAACTAAAAAGTAAAGCTGTAAAACTTGAAATATATATTTGCACTCGTCCAGTATTTCAAATATATCTATTTAAAAATATGCAAACATCATTAGTAGTTACTTTAGCTGAGGTTGCTAAGGCACAGTGCTCGGGCCCAGATTAGCTGGGTTAGATTCTCGGTTGGGCTTACGTCTTCTTTTTATACTAACAGAAACTTTTTAACTTGCGTAAAGTCAAACACATCTTTAGTTGCGCCAACCAAATATTTGTCTGGGGCAACCAATAAGAACAACAATATAATTTGGTTTCAATAATAAAATACATCATCGCCCCTATTAATACAATTAATTTGGTTGCACCAAACAAACTTTGTTTGACTCAACAAAACCTTTTTCTCAAAGTATACAAATAATTTCACTCCTAAGTGTTGTAATTAACGGTCGTAAAATGAAAAAAAAAACATTTCCTTAAAATATATTACACGGCTGAAAAAAACACAGTTTGGCCATTAAATACGTGAATGAGTTGATAACCTGTATTCACTGTTGTTTCATTTAGAAGTGTAAATGGTTAGATGGTTGAACAAATCTTGCCATTAACCAATCATCATCAGTACAGCTGAAAGCTCTATGTTGATAAGTGAACAGAAGGCATGGCGAAAGCAATAAGCAACCACCATTGAAACGTTCAGTTCTTCACATACACATATGGAGGATCTGAATCTAGCTTGCTGCAGACGATACTTCCGCAGTGTGAATTTTCCGATTGTGAGTCAGACACGCTACCACAGTGTAAAAAAAACACACGGTACGTGAAATCAAGCTTGTTTTGATATGCACCTGGTGATACCTACAGTCTCCACTGATAACCTCTAACCTCACAGGCAACAGCCGACGGCGACGTCGCAACTAACGCGCAGCTGAAATTAACAGTTCCTGAGTTCTGCTCGAGGCACGGATAATCCAATTCCCGCTTCATTACGTTGCTTTGCTAGGGTGCCAGAAGTTAGTCTTATGCGCCAATTACTCTGTTAGGGTCACAACTAAACAACCAGGAACTTCTAGCCTCTCTTTGCAGGCGCAAGGCTTAATAGTTAGCGATAACATAAGTCCGAACCAGTTTCTTGGTATATGTATAGTGAAACCTTCTAAGGTCATTTCACCACAACTCATTCAATACAATTCTTGACTGTAAATTTCCGTAAGATTATTTTATTAATGTAAAGTAACTAATTGTTATTGCGGTACTTTTAGACAAGTCTACAGTCGCATGTACCAAAAAATTTGTTTCTTTCAGTGGGAAAGTAAATGTACTACGGAATGCTAATATTTTAAACCAAGCGAAATTTGGGTTATTTTATGAAATGCCTTACTTCAAGTCTATTTACATCCGTACTACTTTTTTCATTGGACCGCAATATTTTGATATATTCCAGAGGACACTAGGACAAGAATAAAAAGCACACCTTATTTTTGTGAAAATATTTACGCCAAATTATGCTTCAGTATCTCTCTATGAACACACATTTCGATTTCTTAAAATTACTGGACGCGTGTCACTGAGATAAAACGTTTATTTAAAATGATTAAATAAACAAAAATTTCGTGACTCCGGTGCGGGACGAGTTCAAATTTACAACATACAGAAAACTTGAATAAGTGACTATCATTGCATGTGGAGAATTTCCGCACGTCACACTGGCGTAAATATAATACGCGCGGATTGATACATATTTTGATTGCCATCAAGCTTACCCACCGGGAAGTTTGAACTATTGGAGTTTTATAAATACAGAAGATGTGCTTCTATGAACGATTACATCGTGACAATTATTGTCATAATATTCCTGCAAAATTTTATTACAGTATGCTTGGTGATCAAAAAGTTATTAAGAGAAGGCACACGCAGACTTACGCATAATATTTGCCGGCAGAACCGGATCTGGATATATAGAATGATGAAAAAATTATATATATTTTCACACCCACATACAAGTGCGTGCATAGCTTGGGGTAGTCCTCGTATAAGTGAAGGAAAGAGGGAGCGTCCTTGGGATTAGGACAGGGTTTTCATCTTGCGGTCTTCTACTCGCCACAGGAGAGCGCTGGCCACAGACGCAGGGCATTTCTTTGGCCAGGTACTATATATATGCACACACTTGTGTGTTTATATATTGAATATTTAAAATAATATATTCGAAACGCGCTGTATGTGATACACAGCTAACTGAACATTTCACGATAGGAAATCCATATACAGAAAAGTATGGGTCATCAAAGTACTACAGCGCTTCCGACATGACTTGTGGATAACTACAAAACTTAATCAGTAAGGAACATCCACCAACCCAACAAGTTCATTACATCATACATTTCAAAACCTGTTTGAATTGTCGACTTCGAACTTCATTACAAGGCTTGCATCCGCCGTGCATAGATCGGAGCACACGGTCAAAGGTGACAGGTAGTGCGCGGTCGCTCATGCGCATGAAAGCTACGAGGTGCAGATAGCCCACCAATGTTGCCGTGATGGCTAACTTATTGCGTACCGTAAGGAAAAATTTAATATGTTGTACTTTGTAGCGGCCAAACCACTCATTTTCGGGTAGCGATTCCTTCTTCATGTAAAATGTTCAGTTCGTTGCCCTGTATCACAGACTTGCTCCGCCGGTGTTTTTTATACATCTTGTACAGATACATATATACATGTATACGTACATAAAGGTGGATAGACGGTCACATAATCACGTTTTTCTAAGGATAATGGACTAGCAACGCAAGTACAGCAGTTCACGAAACAGCTCGCAGAGACCTCACGCTGCCGCAAATGAATGTTACCTTTGATTTTCCGTAAATTAAGCATTTTAGACCACCACCACTAAGTACTTGTATTTTAGCAAAAGTTTTACTGGATTGTTTCTAGAAATGTTGGCAGGAAATTATGAAAAAATGTTCTGAGTGTTAACATATTTCTGACAGCGTGTTTTTTTAGATTTTTCTTACTTCTGTTAATATCTTTGTGTGTTTCATACCCGTAGAGTATAAATGGCGTATGTGTAGCTTACCTACGCTTCAGTTTATTAATTAGAGGTGCTACAGACGTCGTATGTAGTGGCCTGAACTGGAAATAGCAGTACAGTGTTCGTAGTAATATTATCAAGTCCACGGATTGGCAGTGCTGCTGGCTGCGTGTAAAATTCATTCGGATGCTGTTCACCGATGCTCGTTTAGTCGCATCCAACTACTGCTGATCAAATCCTGACATATAGCTAGAATGGCTTTTAAAAAAGGACAAAATTCGCTGTACTAGCTGAAAAAAAGTCTGAAATGTTACTACTCCTGATGCACGTTAACGACTCCGGCACATGGGAATTAGGCAGCATTTTCCCGGGAAGCCGATTGGCATAATAAAAACTGCAGGATCCAAAGATTATGATCAAAGAAACAAAGAAGTGGTGCCAGTTTACCCCACTGGGGATTGATTCTAGGAGTAGGTGGTGAGGTTAGGCCCAACTTCAGCCAGGAACTATTTTGCCACATGAGGCAACGCTACTCTGACATAATCGTTTATCAACCACGGCACAGAAAAACATATGCGCTAGTAAAATACCATATAATTCAATAACACTAGCTAGAATATCGCACATAAGCACTGCCATAAATGTCATTTTAGTAAAGATGCTGAAAGAAAGTGAAAAAAAATGTAAGCCTATTTTCGATTAAACTTTAGCTAGTTGTAATTTTATGATTGGTTGATCAAAGTTTTGACTCGGCTAATTTCTTACACGAACGTTCTATTTTATAGAATTAGACTCATCGTTGGCCCAATGAAAAGGAATGGTATCTGCATACATGTATGACAGCGAATAAGGAAATAAAACTGTCGGACACGTGTACAGTACGTTGAATCCTAGCAAACATTAAGCTTTACCAGGGATAAATCTTGTTTAGAAGTACTTTAACTTCGAAAATTCTTATCAGCTGCCTAGACTTCTCAGTTGTTTTAATTCTCGGGCAACTGTTTATTCTTTAGTTGCCGCCATGGCGAGAGGTTTCTTTTCTTATTCGACTTGGCTTAACGTAACACTGTCATGTTTATTAGTCATTAAAGTGCTGACCAAGGCGTGTCCAAAAAAATATGGTCCATTCATGGAAAAAACAGAACTATACATTCTCGAAGTCTAACCTGCCACTGTAAGTATTTGCGAAATTTGTGAACGTCTAACTATCGTTACTGAGTATTAAAAACAAAAAGAGTTCAGGTTGGCTTAAATTTGCTTGCTTCTGTTGTGTCTCAGTGGTTAGTTATTGAGAAAACATGACTATTTAACTATATTTTCAAATGGTAAACTTATTTAAGAAATTAAAAATGCATTTTAGAGTGACTCTTTTTATACACAGAGTGTCTGTTCCGCGAACATTGCAGCCTCAAAAGTTTTGGAATGTTTTGAGGAAGGTTAAAAGTCAAATTAAGAAATTCTTTGTGAAAAAGTCTTTTGTTAAGTGAGTGAAAAGATTTGGGCTGCTCTTAACATCAATGTTTTGAGAGCCGAAGAGGGTGAAGCGAGGTAAGTATGGGGCAGCGCCGGAATAAAATGGCGTAAGAAACGGGAGATCCCCGATACAATCCGCCAATCATCGGCATCGTCCAGCACGATTCTCACATGCGAACATCCGGAGTTACCCAGCGGGGATAACCCGGTTCACCTTGGTGGGAGGTGAGCAGGCTAACCGCTCAGCCACCGTAGCCCCAGAGAGGTTGGTATTTTGGTATTCACCAGAGGCTCTCCACATCCGGCTGCGATGATTATCAGTCCTCTTAACGAAGCGGTTCTCGTGACTAAAAATTACACATCGCTAGTCTGTTGCGTTCCACGGGGCTCTGGCCTGGCGCCATTGTAAACGGAGCCGCTGCTGTTGCAGAGTTAACAGGAGCATACGTAATGGGTGCTGTAATTGCAGATTCACCTACGCAAAGGGACGGTAAATTGTTCGTGGACACACAGGAGTCCCAACACTGGCCAGTATCGTGGACCGGTTCAACATCGAATCCCTCCGCGCCTGGTTCCCGATTCATCGATCCCTTCGACTGGTAATCGACCTCGTCAATCCTGAGCCGNCATCGAATCCCTCCGCGCCTGGTTCCCGATTCATCGATCCCTTCGACTGGTAATCGACCTCGTCAATCCTGAGCCGTTTCTCCGTGCGTATCCACTGCTCCCCAGCATCTGACAGTATGGTGCAAACGATCCACATGGTGGGCTATCTGACGATACTACCACCCTTCAGTTTTCATTCCGATTATGAGAGTCATCTCTCGAAGTCCATCAGTTGCGTAAAGCGACATCTTTGGCGTCTTCCCGACATTCTTCTTCATTCTGTATACTTGCTTGTTATCGTCTATTGTTACTCGCGTTAATGCGGCTTTAACTACTCACCAGTGTGTACGGCCGCTGGTCGGTTCCTGCAGCGCCCACTGCCGGGCTACTTAGTGTCGTGTT
Source organism: Clitarchus hookeri (assembly GCA_002778355.1). NCBI lineage: Eukaryota > Metazoa > Arthropoda > Insecta > Phasmatodea > Phasmatidae > Clitarchus > Clitarchus hookeri. The sequence continues at coordinate 28,273 of NQII01010306.1, read as the reverse complement.
TATCCCATGGTTTCTTCGTGTTGCAGTATTTTCATTGTCCGGCAGTGTACATAGGGCAATAGATTTTTTTGTAAAATTGTAAACAAATTATGAAAAATAATTTATTTATTTTATTTTTATAATACTCTCATAAACCTGGCTACGCCGACGCGCGTTTGACAGTACGTTGACTCAAATATTTCGCGTTTTGCCAATGTCTTCATCAACTGTAGCAAAGCAACCGTGCTTGTGTTATGTATGTGTTTGCCGTTTTAAAGACTGTTAATGGTAAACTGAGCATTTATGAAAGCCATTTCTTAAGATCGAATCGTATGCACATTGTGTATTCTTCCACCATATGTAACATTAATGTTGTGATTGGCCTGATCGCTTTATTCATGCGTGGGTCAAGTAAAACTGTACAATAATTAGAGAAAAATATTTTTAGAATTTGTTAATTCGTACACTGGCGTGCATTAAAAATAGAAAGCAAACTAAATCACTTTAGTATTTACAAATGTTTACCTTACACTTTTAATGCAATGTTAAGAAGCGGAACTATTTTCTCTACATCGTTACAACTTTACTGGGCGCTTACCAGTCAGCGTACCCGTTAAAACGTGTGCAGGGTGGCGCAGTGATATTTATGAAAGGTTGATTTAAATCTTTCTTAATAAATCTTGAGCAGCCTATAACGCTGTCCATGTAATGGCAGTTGTGGGCGGTCCACGCTGTCAAATAGGGAATAGGGGTTTGAGAAGCGTCGTTAAGGGCTATTTCCGCGTGCGTCGAGGCATCGACCCCTGGCGCGGCTCCTCAGAACTGTGAAGGATGCTCCGGCGCTGGAGGATTCTCCGGAATGCCGGTCTGCGGGAGGAAGGGTGGTGAAGGGGTGGATGACGTCCGGCCCGCAGGGAAGACGGATAGCGACCCCGTATCCTCCCTCCACCGCACTACACCCTTCCAACTCCTAGATTGTGAGCCGTCAAGCCACCCCAGCTAGCCTCCGTGGTATGAGGCGAGATGCGTCACGCTGATAAACAGGGTCCTGCTAGCTCGACTTGCCCTTCCTTGGTTCCGTATTAAGGTCCTTTAACACGAGATAAACAAGGAAACATTTACTCTGTGAAAATTAGTTGAATTTCAGATGTTTGTTTAACGCTTTCGACGATTTATTAATATTTGTTGTCAACGTCCGATCATATTTTTTAATGATATTTCTTNGTGTTTGTTTAACGCTTTCGACGATTTATTAATATTTGTTGTCAACGTCCGATCATATTTTTTAATGATATTTCTTAGACTAGTAAGAAATGAGCACTCGATAAAAAATTTCCCCGCTTAATACATCGAGTGTCATAAAGAAACTGCCCCATCATAAAATACGCAACTGGGCATTATAGACGAACCGATACAAACTATCCACTATAACTGCTAATATTATTGGTGCACTTGAAGAGGGCCACAAACTCTAACACAGAGTCATTATACACATATTTTTGGGCACATATGGTGAGTTCCGTGGGTACAAATGAACTAAATACGTAACGGGAGAAAACTGAAACAGCCAACTAAACGTCTTTTTCTATGCTGGCGCGTATGCGCGTTTCATGTCTAACTTTTGGAAAGCAATGGTTTCGGTACATAATTCCACGGCTTGTTTAAAGTGTTAACCCTTTCAGACCCACTTCATTATGTAGTTTAGGCCACTGTAAATATAAAAAAAATGTATGCTCACTGAAGAGGACTGGTGCCTGTCAATGTACTTAAGACTATCCAACCTATTATTGTTATAGAGAGAAATTAGTTCAAGTTGCCTCTGTCCTGAAGGGTTTCTGTGGGCTTATGTTACCCACCTCGTTACCATACCTGACCCATGAATCACATGCAATTCCCGTATTTAAAGATATTTATCACCTTAAGGGCCAGATTTGTGCAGCCAAACTCTGTGGACACGGGTAAACCAATGTATCCCTATATTATGTAGGAAACAACTTCGTGGCACTAGGTGGTAAATGAACTTAAAATCTCACCTATACGTCAAACCGTTGGTTAAAAATAAACTACTTTTTAACGGGTTTTATGATTTGGTAAGACACATAAAATGAACATTTTCCAGCATTTAGCAAATACTGTAGGTATTGTAATATAGTCTAAGGAAAACTACTAGACTTTATTTTGGGTGAATCAGAACTGCGGAATGTTTCGTCCAAGCGCTGAATGTTGAGCAGAAAATTGTTTCTCTGAAGTTCCTTAAAACTCATAGTTCTAATATACCTCTTAACCTTACGTGACTTCAAAAATTCTAATTATTTTGCAAGCGTGTGGATTACATATTGTTGTGGATGCCACTTAAGACGACACCCCAACTTAAAGAAAGACAGGAGGGAAAGGGTGATTAAAATAATTATTATGGCTACGAATAATTTTTAATAGCCAAGTAAAACTACTGCAATTCCTCGGGAACATGTCAGAGAAGGATTGTTTTTTAATATAGTTTAATAAAAATTTATTTTGTTCTTGGTTGTTGTTATTTACTTACGGGACTGTGATTATTTTATCATGCTTCTGTCTTATGGTAGCTATCCTGGCATGTAAATCTGAGATCAATTTGTGTCGCTGGATGAAGTAATACNATCATGCTTCTGTCTTATGGTAGCTATCCTGGCATGTAAATCTGAGATCAATTTGTGTCGCTGGATGAAGTAATACCCAATCATTACATCTGACTGTGAATAATGGATCACAAGAAAATCGTGTGTGTATACGTGACCTGCTTTCTGGAAAGTNCAATCATTACATCTGACTGTGAATAATGGATCACAAGAAAATCGTGTGTGTATACGTGACCTGCTTTCTGGAAAGTGAGATTAGTGTAGTATTGTGGAGAAGGTAATTCCTCAGTAGTTGGTACATGTTAAATCTCTTTCTGAATGGGTTTGAGGTCATTTGAATATGAACTGTTGTTGCAATGCACGATTTGCTACAACCTGTGTCAAGAAGTGCTAGGAATTTTTGTGACTTTGCAATTATAATGATGTTTGGCGTAGATAGTATTTCAGAGGTGATTGACATGATGTGAACACTCAAAGTGTTATAATGCCCTTATTGTGGACGTGAAGTTTGTGATTTTCCTCTGGTGAATTTTTAATCCCCCTTATTTTGAACGACTTCTGTTTGACGGCACACTGTGAGCCGTCTGGCTGGGTATATTTTCCGTGTACAAGAAGCGTATGAGCGTTGAGGCAACCTAGGTACGCGTATCGAGTGTCTGGTCGCCTTTACATGCATGGCACTGAACTGCCGTGCAGTTTTTCTCTCGTAGACTCTTCTCTATAATAATTTCAGTGGTAACACTATAAGTTTATAATATAATAGATAATCTCTAAATAGTATAAAACAAAGTCGCTTATCCGCGTCTGTCTGTGTATTCGCTTAGTACGTCTAAACTATTTAATGGATTTTGATACAGTTTTAATCATCATTTAGAGAATTTCTTGAGAAAGGTTTTGGTGTATAATACATTTATATTTAATGTAAGGATAGTAGAGTAATGTCGAACCGTTTATAATGAAGTCGTAAAAAACCACTTTTAGGGCTATTGCATGGCTTGCGCTGACTAAACCATAAGAGATAAATCAAATTAATGTACTACAGAATTGTAGCATCCAAAAATGTCTACAGATAAGTCCGCAATAGCATATGTTTGTATTTTAAGGATGACCCATAGTAACCATTTTTGTCTTTGAAAGTATCGCTGTAAAAACTAAATTGTTACCGGGCGAATCCAGGCCGGTACACTAGTATATGAATAAATATATAATATATTAATAAATTAAAAAATAAAAGAAGTGCTGCATGTGTCTATGCTATATTATGTAGACTCTACCGGAAGTTCCGTACCTAAAATTATTGTGAAACATTCGTATTAACCCTTTTTCACTTTTAAATGCTGTTCACGGTCAAGTGAGCACTTTTGAAAGCACTGCTTAAGATCTACTTGTATGCACATTGCCTATACATACACCATATATACAGTTGACTTTGCCATGTGCCTGATCACTTTATTCGTGCGTCGTTCAACTGAAACTCTTAAATAGTTAGACAGTTAAATATTTTACAAAGTTGTTAATTTTGATGCTTATATACATCAAAATTACAGAAAGGAAAATAAATAATTTCAGTATTCCCAAATGTTTACCAAACACTTTTAATTCAACGTTAAGAAATGGAACCATTTTCCCTCCATCGTTACCAACCGTACTGCCGGTACGGCAGTCAGTCTGCCCTTTAAAATACATGCAGGTAGGGCTAGTGGCATTTTTTAAAGGTTGATTTCAAAAGTTCTCAGTAAACCGTGAACAGCCTATAAAAATGCGCATTAGAGACGGAATTATAAATATGAAACTACCATTTGGGCATGAAAAATTTCCGAAAGCATAAGAAGTCCAAAAATGTTTAACAGTTTTTAAATGACCGCTATACGACTGGAGCTGAGCCCTTGACTTACAAGCAGCTACGTGCGGGGATGTGTCAAAGACGTTGATTTCGTTCACAACTCGCAGCGGACCCGCTGCAGCTAATGTTTTCTCCGGTCTGCAGTCTCTGTTGTACTGGAAGCAGACCGACTCCATTCCAGTCCTCACCCGAGTTCAATAATTTCTTGTTACACCACCCACTTGCCACGTCCACTAACTACGTTCCAACCTCCGTTGCAATTACGGAACCTCGCCCCACCGCTTGTGAGCAGCCTGAAAGCAATATACCCCGATGTTATTGCCTCGGGAGAAGGTTCGCGAGAGCCGCAGTGGCGCTAGTGCGGCGTGATCGCAACGAAGAAGACACGAGGGGAGTGGCCTTCCCTCCGGACAGTTGGCTCCGCGATGCAAGAGAGGATGTTTGTACTAGTCATGAACGTTCTCGTCTTGTTAACTCTTCCACGACCAGCGTAAACAATTGTCTACGTGTTTCACAGCCAGGTTGCATTTTCCCAGTGCTTTACACTGCGAGGCTCAATACCCAATGAGCTTACCAAGGGTAACTGACTTGTAAACCGTGCTACTCTCCTACCTTATCACAGGTTAATATAACTATCCTTTGGATTTATTTTACTCAGGTTGGAAACAAAACGAGATTTCCTTTGGGAGAGTTTTTCGTTGGGAAAATTTCCACTGCAAGGTGCGCTGGTGTTTGAAACTGACCGCTTTTAAGCTGGCGGTGAGTTGAGAAATTATTTTTATTTGTGTGTAAAAGTTCGTGTTTGGCTCTAATTGTGATATGCAATTTCCCCGAGACAAAATTTTAAGTATTATAACTCTATTTCGTCACTATTATTCACACCCTTCAATAGCGTTTACAAGAGCAAACAGTAAAAAAACAACTGTGTTTGTAATGAGCGGTCATAAGTAAGCTTATTTCAATGGAAAAACGTTACGAATTTAAGTGTGAAATAAATATAGCTGTAATTAAAAGGAACTTTGAACTTTCCCTAAAGTAAACTGCACAGTAAAACCCTTAAAATAAAAATTTTCAACTATAGAATTGTTTTTTTTTCTCTTCAGTTGTTATATTTAAATAAAGTAATTAGGTAAGCTAACGTTTTGCCTAATCCAATTTACAGTGGAATATTAAACAACATTTGGACATATTTCGTTATTTTTCCACTCTATTACGAAGAACAGTGTTTATTCTTTACGTCAGTTCTAACAAAATACAAATCAGAACATCTTAAACTTTTATATCTAATATATAAAATTCTCCCGTCACAGTGTTAGTCACTGAACTCCTCCAAAACGGCTGGACCGATTTTTATGAAATGTTTTATGTGTACTCAGTAGGTCTGAGAATAGATTTACATCTATTTTTTACACCCCTAAGTAATAAGGGTGGCCACCCCCAAACAATTTTTTTTTATTGTTTAAACAAAATTTTTATTTTTTATTTTTTTATGATGTGGCATCAAA
>NQII01010306.1:2124-22322 GCA_002778355.1 Clitarchus hookeri | reverse complement strand
TCTAATAAGCGAAATTCTCCCGTCACAGTGTTAGTCACTGAACTCCTCCGAAACGGCTGGACCGATTTTTATGAAATTTTTTATGTATACTCGGTAGGTCTGAGAATAGATATTTATATCTATTTTTACACCCCTAAGTAATAAGGGTAGCCACCCCCAAAAAATTTTTTTTATTGTTTAAACAAAATTTTTATTTTTTATTTTTTTATGATGTGGCATCAAAAAATACATACCCTCCTAAATTTTCACCCTTCTTCCACCAACCCTTAATTTTTTATAGATACTATAATCACTAGAAATACTTTTTATGGCAAAACAACGTTTGCTGGGTCAGCTAGTTTGTTGTATAAAAATTGCAATTATCCCATTTACTTACATACAAAACGGAAAAACCCGGTACCCATTCAACACCAGTGCACCTTGTTGGCGAAAATTTGGTTTCCAAACTGAAAGTGTTGAGCTTCCCAACCTGAATAGATTAAACCTTACTATCAACGAGCACAAACCCTACAGCTTATTTGGTGTGATAACGAAGCAAGTTCTTTTCTGTTTAGTACACCACGCATAAAAAACTTTCTTATTAACAAAATTTTAAACCATAAATTAATGTGCATCTGATAGTGGTAAGAACTAACTTACACAATAAAACTGTAGCCTGCCTCTGACCCTCAGTTTCCCTGTGTTTATTGGTAAGGTTGCCCAATTTCCACGGAGATAGGTCCTATCCAACTGTATTTCAAGACAGCCTAGCTCAGATCCACTTTCGCGATTGCATGGTTTTAACTATTACGCATTAAATGTCTACCCGCGAATCACAAGTTCATTACCAGAGTAACTTAATTCTGGTTCGCTAGTTAGCCACTAGAACATTTTCTTACATAATAACACGGCCAAGTGTGTTGGCAGAGGAAATTTTTATTTTATATTTGTACCAAATCCTATTCAACTCGTAGACATAATCTGAGACAATTTTTTACTCCGATAATTTTTTTTATATTTTATGGCTTTTGTAAAATGGCAATATTTTACTGGTTTTGCAATTTAAAAATAAAACAAACCTAGTTATTTGCAGAAACTTTAACAAAGCCAAATGAAAGGCCTTGTCTTAATTCATTGTAGGGTATGCTTAGCCAACTTTATTTTACAAAAATTCCAAAACTCCAGGGCAGCCACAATTTTAAAATATGCAAGAATTTCTATATTTTCTGCAATTTTTTTAAATTGCGAAAACATTTCTTTGTATTAGTTTGCAGATGTCTTGAATTAACTCTTGGCATCTTATTTTAGTGTAAATTGTCTCATTACTGTACGTGAGTTAGTTTTCATTATTTTCACAATTATAAAACAGTAAAATTGTGATTCTGGCATGCATTTATGCGAAAAATATGGGCTAAAATTTTGTTTTGTGAAGAAAGAGAAATAATTGATAATGTCCAAAACGTTAAACAGTATGTGGTACAAATATGTCTTTTTCGTGGCCAGTGTGTGTAAGAAAATGAAAACCACAAGTGTGCATATAAGATATCGAAGTATAGCCATCATGGAAAACTTTTCCCGAAAATGTTGTGTCTTTGCTTATTGGCCGCGTATTATTGTACGGATATAGTGTCTTACTTGACTGAGCTAATCAGAATTAATTCACTCTGATACACAGAACCTGTGATTCGCCGGCACTCACAATAGATGCGTTACAGTTAAAATCATCCAATCACGGAATTCGGTCTGACCTAAAGTGTTCTCAAAGAAAACTAGTCATTGAATAATTTTCGTGGAAATCGAATGTCCTTATAGGTATATGAAACCACCGGGATTCACTCGTTTCTATGTGGTCTTGGCACATTTAATACTAGACCCGTATGCCCCACTGGAAACGATTTGTTAAAACATCTTCGCTTGGAAAATCTCGTATACCCAAATATTTTAACTATAATATTTAGAACTATACGATGAAATTAATGTCTTTGAAAGTCATCTTCCATCCGAAAAGACCGCCTGGTATTTAAGTACGAGACTGGACGTAATAAAATTATAAACATTATACGTCGGTGTTACATGTGGACGTGAGATAGTTACACCCTTTAAAACAACTGATCATTAACAAATATTTTTCGTTTCACCTGATGAGGTACGTGTGGAAAAGTGGGATAAATACACGGTGAAAGCAAAGTGCACTGAAATAGTCACCTCTTTACTAGAATACGTACACGTTTTGCATCCGTCTCGTTGAAATCGATAATTATATTTATGTTGCCAATGGTTGTAAGTTTTAAGTATTGGTAGAGACCCGCAAATTTCTAGGATTCCTCTAACAATCTATATGCACGTCTCGAAATGTTTTGCACCGCCGGGATTGCTGAGTATATCCATTAATTTTTTTATTATATTTATTTTTCAGTAGATATCAGACCATACGAAATATGTTAGAGGCCTTTTCCAAGTTTACAAGTAGGAGAGAAATAACAGAATTATTCTACATTATTAGAGTATTATTATTCTCACTGACCCAATGAAAAAGGGTGAAACTTTTCACGCATACAGACAATAGCCAATAGCAAGTAACGAAATAAAAACGTCACACGTGTACACTATACATTGGAATTTATCATAAAGTAGAATTTTCCCGCTCTGAATTTCCGTCTATAATAAATATTTTAATATTTGAGGATTGCAATGTATTAATTTTTTAATGTAAATTATAGGCGTGTATATGGTAACAGTACATTTTTAACGATTTCTCAAAATTATTGATAGACGAACAGATGCTAAATTTTTCTCCGGCAGACACTTAATGCGCATTAATAAAATCATCCAATCGCGAAAGTTCATTCTAGCTGAAATATTTGGAAACACGGGTAACAATCGAATATCTTCACCCAAAACGGGTTCTTTCTAGTTGTAAAGATAACGGAAATGTTGTAAGTTATGAGGAGAAGCCATTAAATGGATAGAGATAAGTAATTCGGCAGAGTATTCCAAAACACTCCAGGCCGTAACTTTAAAGATTATCCGCTGGGAAAGGTATGCTCTGGAGAGAGGCTGTACACATCTAGTAATGGCGTCTTGGTTGGGGTACATAGGCTATCGTCGTGGAGGGAAGGGAGCGAAAGGAAACACCCTGAGAAAATTCGTTGAGCGATTGGAAACGTCCACCACGTTACCCACACGCGGAAATCCGAAATCCGAGGCGCCGACGTTCAAACTCAGATAGTCGTAATAGGGACACCACATTGCTCATTGCCAGACACGTGAGACCATTATTACGACCATCAGATACATTTCATTTCAGCAGTGCGTAGTGGGGCCGCGGTGCCTGTGGGGTTTGACTGCTCGCCTCCCACCCGTGTGAACCGGGTTCAATTCCTGGCCGGGCCACCCCCGGATTTTTGCAAGTACGAATCGTGCCGGACGATGCCGCTGGTCGGCGGGTTTCCTCGGGGATCTCCCGTTTCCCTCGCCCTTGCATTCCGGCGCTGCTCCATTCTTCGCCTCGTTTAACTCTCATCAGCTCTCAAGACCTCGTTGTTAAGAGCCGCCCAAATCTCTCAACTGAGCAGTGCGTAGCCTATTTGATACGGCACATGCAGCGAGCAAGTTTGGAGGGTATACAGGCTATATGTGAACAACACCGACAAACTGCGGCAGGTTATTCCTCTAGAAAATATAAGACAAACAAGTATGTACCACAATGCTCTTAAGTAATTATTAAGGGCGATGTGTGCCCCCAAAAGAGGAGTTTTGAAATGCTTTTTGTTAGAAATATCAGCAAGTACTTGCGATTAAGTAACAAGTCTGTGAATAGTGATTTCTTTAACGGCAATCTTATGCATCTGATCAGTTAAATAATTTTTGTGGAATAGATTCGAGTACTTGAGTCTCACAACGTCAACGTTTGAGGTCGATATAATTAACTGACAGTTAATACAAGCTCCCTGCCGCTGCAGAAACAGTGGTTTCATTTTTCCTAGCTGTCACACTAATGTTTGTAAAGACCCGCTTATTTTACGCACAGTTCAATGTATACTTATCGCTTATCTTCCAACTGCGTTTTTTTTTTTTTTTTTTTTTCATAGTTTATAGAGTGGCTTAATGATTAAAATACAGAAATATATTTACAGCAGTTTGGATTATAGTGATAAAATATATGTTAACACGAAGATATCAGGTGTCTTTTGAAAGTATTATTTAATGTACATTCAAGGAAATTATTTGACAATAGGGTTGGTGGTCATTTCCATGTTAACATTAACATAGCGCAGTGGAAACAACTGTTCCCATCGAGTGCCCAACTTCACTGATTGCTACGGAGTAAATCAGATAAACAAATTAAAACAAAGGGTGGCGGTAAAATTAAAAGAACAGTGGAACAATACCTCGTACTTTTATAGCGACAGCATTGAATCTGTAATTAAAGTGATCGTTGGCGAGCAACAAAATTAAATTATGCTCGCATATTTTGTGAAAGTTCCTATTCTGACTGCTGTTGCAAATTCTATCCTACCGTAGTAATTAATTTTATGGGGGTTTTATTTTTTCTAAAAAAAAACGCTAAAAACCATTTTTAAATTTTCATTAACACAACAACCCCATTAAAGTGACAAAACAATCTACCTGTTACGGAGAAAATAAAATGCAGTATCTCTTCAAGTAGTTTTATTTAAACAGGCCATTCCAATTAATATGTGGTGTTAGCTAAACAGTTTCGCATAGTTATTTTCACCGTTATAAAATCAACTTGAGCAAGGCTATTTAGAAAATCTGAAAATTTCTTTGCACTTGAAAACAAAATTCTCACGCATTTAGATTCATCGTTCTGCTAATGTTTAGCAGAATCTTGCAAATACTCTTAAGCGATCAGCAACTACAATTTTCCTGAATAAAAATTTGTCTTCCGTTATTTTTACAGTAAAGGACACAACTGATTTGTCAATAATTGTTCCCATTAAAAGACATTTCGTTGGGAAAAAAAATCAACATGCCACCCTAATGGCTTATCATGACCAACCACTGGGTATAATAAACGTTTAAGAGTACAGAGTGTGTCCGGTATCATATGTGCCTGTCGAGCGGTGGTAAGTGATGACTGCGTGGCATACAGNCGTTATTTTTACAGTAAAGGACACAACTGATTTGTCAATAATTGTTCCCATTAAAAGACATTTCGTTGGGAAAAAAATCAACATGCCACCCTAATGGTTTATCATGACCAACCACTGGGTATAATAAACGTTTAAGAGTACAGAGTGTGTGTCCGGTATCATATGCGCCAGTAGAGCGGTGGTAAGTGGGGACTGCGTGGCCTACAGAGCCTTTACTCCTGCAGTGGTGGATATAGGTGAGTCACTTCTCACTTGTCTTGAATGCCAGCAAATGCGTACAGACATCAATGTGTTAAACAAATAGCGCGTTCTTTCGTGGTTGAGCGTAAATTTATCTCTTTCATTCTATTTTTGACTTGTATTTCCAGGTGTAATAAATAAGAACATTTTTGATGGGTGCTGTACTTTAGCTACTTCAGTGCTTCTTTTGTTATCACAGCCAATCAGATGTAGGCTCCCTGTTAGGCAATAGTGATATGAACCAGTCATAGCATATAGGGGAAGGAAGGTTTTCGAAGCAGTTACCCACAGGGAAAATCATTCTGCACTGGACCTCGCAATGTAGAGTACCAGTCAAACATGACCTACCTGTACAGCATGGACACGATAGTATACACTTGTTCTGAATGAGTGACTATTTCCTTGGACAAGTTCCCGGTGGAACCGGCGCTTTCCTTTCCAAACCTCCCCTCCTGGTGGCCGATACCTATTAAAAGGTTATACCAGGAACACTGACTTTCTACTGTACGTTAACTCCCTCAAGCTAAAGCTAAAATCGGCTCTTTTTCTTTCGCAGGGTAACACCGGGAACTTGCAATTTTGAAATCCGCCATGCTGGGCCGAACAGAATCTAAATTGAAAACCTATGAATCTAGCATGCATTCCTAACGCGATCCGCGCTTGTCCTTCTTTCACGATAAATTAAGCATGGCGGCATCCATTAACGCAATACACGGCTCATTGCGCTCGGGTGAGGACTGGACTTAGATTTGGGGAACAGCCGGTAAACCAGAATTGTTCCCCGCCTCCTCGCCCACCGGGCGCAAAGAGCATATAGAACTACACCACACTGCAGACTTTCCGAACCGTCACATTCATGGATGTCGGTAGGAAGAAAGTCATGATCAGTTTCCAGACGGGCGAGAAAAGTTTCCCTGGGTTGAGCCGCTGATGCAATGACGCACCCAACTTGCCGAGGGCCTCGTCGCGATTTTCTGCCACAAGCCCACTGATCACTTCCGTCTTCTTTCCCTTGTTTTTCCTGTTCTTGTTCTTCCTGACTCCAGTGGGTACGATCTTCGTGGCAGAAAATGAGAGAGTTTCCCTAGGCATGTGCAACGTTNCTTCCTGACTCCAGTGGGTACGATCTTCGTGGCAGAGAAGGGGAGAGTTTCCCTGGGCCTGTTCAACATTGCGCCAAGCACACGCATGCCAGGGCCTCGTCGGGATCCCGATCTGGCCAGTCAGACCCTTACTACCGACATCACACACTCACAGAACTACATTTACACTCGACCACTTGGGTCACGCCATTCCTTACCAGCGAGCTCCTTCCGTTGTTCATTTCTCGCATTCCGGGGCCGTTCTCTGGGGTTGTCATCGGGGTTTTCCTGGAACATACAGAGTATAATCCAAGAAAGGGTGTCTTATCAGGGTTTGTCAAATCCGGTGTTTGTTAGGAATACTGTCCGAAGGTGAAGGACTAGTACCTGATCACAGTATATCCAGTGAAGGGTTTACTATAATCAAAGGTATGCCTCCCGTATGTACAGACAGCATCCTTGAAGATTATAGACGGGTTGAAAAGTTCTCCCATTCACCAGAAGCACTCCTTCAGCAGACTGAGGAGGGCCTCAGTGTTGGTGGGCAGGCCTGCCTGGGCGACGGTAAGTCTGTCCACGCACTCCATCCAANTCTGAGTCTCCTTTGGTAGGCTTAGCGTCTCTATGATTCTCTCCCGGTTCAGCATGCAGACCGCTCGTCGCTTTTGATCTCTGAGCATCTTGCTCAAATTTCTTTCCATCTGCAAGAATCCCTCTATCACATAGAGGACTGGGTTCCAGGAACACGGCCACCCTTCATTAGTCCTGGTTTTCTTCTCTACTTGCTATGGTTCTTCCTCAATAACTATTAGATGCAAGACAGAACCTTGCATTCGTGGAACTTGCGCTTGTAGCACAATTAGTAATTTATTTTGTTGTTCCAGGGTTGTCACTTCTGGTGTTAACATTCCGTGTACTGGTACCTCTTCCTTCAGGATCACTGTTGGAAAAAGGTGTTCAGCCATCGTGGTTTTGTGTTTCATCCAATTCTCCAATCTTCAGTGTCCGACTCATACTGGAGCTCAGCCACCACATGTCAAACTCTTCGTTCCTTTTGCCTATCGCTGTGAGGTATTCCAGGACCTTAGGTGCCAGAATTCTCGAGGCAAGCATGCTGTGAAGGTCAAGTTGTCCAGTCCTGTCCTCGAAGGAGTTCAGTAGATCCTCAATCTTTGGACAGTCAAAGAGCAGGTGTGCAGAAGTGTCGGGCACTCTACACGCCACACAATCCAGGTCATCAACGAGAGTCATAGAGAATAACTTAGTCTTGAAGTTATCATGCCCAGTCATGAACTGCGCACTATAGTGGCCTATAGAAAGCCACCCAGCCCGCAGCCTCAACAGGACATCCGGAAAAATCTCATGCATCAGTCTGCCCTTTTCCGACGCATCCCACCAACTCTACCAATCATTCATAGTTCTATATTTTATGATCTTGGCTTCCTCTGGTAGAACAGAGTCCACCCATTTCCTCCTGCTTATTTCTCCTCTTTCCTTGATGACCAGGTCGAATGTGACTTCTCCTGCAATAACTTGCAGGACATTATTGGAGTTTGTCCTGTACGCCCTCTAGACACCCAGAAGTGCTGCCCTTTGAGTGCTGATCAGTTTGTGTTTGACATGGACTTTACCCGCCTCCAGATACCATACTCCACAGGAGTAGGTAACCACAGCCAGGAACACCCCTCTGTAAATCAGCTTTAATGTGTGGAAATTGAGACCCCAGTTTGCCGGAGCCACAGCTCGGAGCTTATGGAACAGTACTATTGCCTTGTTCACCGCATAATCAATGTGCCCACTGAACGAGAGACGGGTCTGTGCAGGATCACACCCAGGTACTTCATTTCATGGACGAGTTTTACAACTCGTCCTTCGAATCTAATTACCTGTCTTCGTTGGAGGTTCCCCTTCAGGATGATGGCATTCATCTTCTCAACAGAGAAATTCAACTTGAAGTTCTCTGCCCTTATCCTGATTGCCTCAAGGTCAACTGCCATCTTTTCCTCCAACTCCCGCCGTGTCCAATTTGGTATTAGGAGTAACCCGTCATCTGTGTATCCGTAGATCACACAACCATCCGGCAAATCAGGTCTCAGCAATCCTTCAAAAAATAATGTTCCAGAGAATAGGTCCCAGAACCGATCCTTGCGGGCATCCTTTGGTAAGCTCATTCTCTTCCCTATGTTCCTTTATATGTATTTCACAGGTCCTTCTTGTAAGGAAGTCCCTGATCAACACATACAGGTTTCTTGAACACTCCAGTAACAGTAATTGCCATTATATCTGGGACCACCAGACGTTGTCAAAAGCCCCCGAGATATCCAAAGATATTGCCAGAACATAATCCTGTTCATAGTCCTTCACTTGTTTAACTATGTCTATTATTGCCTTCTCGGTGCTTTTGCCCCTTACAAAACCATATTGCTTCGCATGGATACCTTGAACCACGTCAAGGTATTCCATGAGACTTCGATTGTCCAGGCGTTCCAAAACCTTACCCATCACACTCAAGAGTGTGATGGGCCTATAGGACTTGACTAGTATAGGGTTCTTTTCTCCCTCTTTGTATATGATTTTTAGCAATCCTTTCTTCCAGCAATCCGGAAAACTACCCGTTTTCAGACATAGGTTAAAGTGTTCCAGCATTTCATTCTTCATCCTTGGATATGCGCGGAGAAGCATTTCTCCAGTCAAACAATCCAGCCCTGGTGCCTACTTTAACTTTGTTCCACGTACAATCCGGTTTAACTCCTCTATTGAGAAGTCTGAAGTGTCCTCGGTTCTGATCTCCTCTCTGGCCATGTATCTCAATTCTCGATGGTAGTTTCCTTCCCCTATCTGATCATCGTCAGGCAACAAGACTTCCATCAAGTGCCTGGCATTCTCTTCAAAGTATTGAAGCAACTTCCCATCATGCTCCAGAGCTGGGAGCTCCTCTGAGTTCCTGATCTTTCCTGACAAGTTCCCGGCGGAACCGGCGTTTTCCTCACCAAACCTCCCCTCCTGGTGGCCGATACCTATTAAAAGGTTATACCAGGAGCACTTCTTTCTGTCTTTACGTTAACCATCCCTTCAAACTAAAGCTAAATCGGCTCTTTTTGTTTCGCAGGGTGCCGCCGGGAACTTGCAATTTTGTGACCGTCATGCTGGCCGAACTGAATTTATAACACAAAACTAACTATTCTACCAACCATTCCTAACGCGTACTGCGCGAGTCCTTCTTTCACGGTTAAATTAAGCATGACGGTATCCCATTAACGCAAACGCGGCTCAGTGCGTGCGGGTGTGGACCGGACTTAGATTCGGGGGTAATCGGTAGACCAGAATTACCCCTTCCTCCTCGCCCGCCGCTCGCAAAGAGCACGAAACTATTCCACACTGCAGACTTTCGTTACCGTCCCATTCACAGATGTCAATAGGAAGCAAGACATGATCGGTATCCAGACAGGCGTGAAGAGTTTCCCCGGGTTGAGATCGCTGACGCAATGACGCACTCAACTTGCCAGGGCCTCGTCGCGATTCTACGCCACTGCCCACCAGCCATAGCTGTCTTCTTCTCTCAATCCTTCCTGTTCTTGTATCTCTAGTCTTCAGCTGGAGCGATCGTCGTGGCGGAGAAAGGGAGAGTTTCCCTGGGCGTGAAGCTGCATCACGTCAGTTCACGCATGCCAGGGCCTCGTCGCGATCCCAGTCCGGCCAATCAGACCCTTCCTACTGACATCACATGCACACACATACTACCTTTTTACTTAGACCGAGTCTCGTCAATCGGTTGGAGCAGGTTCCTTCCTTCTTCCATAATCACATTCCGGTTCCTTTGCTGTGGTCGTTTACCTGGAACAAACCCAAGTGCATGATCCAGGAAGTAGAGTTCGTTCGTCATATCCTGTTAATTTCCTGATAGAGGTAGAGTGGGTTCTAATCAGTTTCCAGACGGCGAGAAGAGTTTCCCTGGGTCGAGATCGCTGACGCAATGACGCACCCAACTTGCCAGGGCCTCGTCGCGATTCTTCGCCGTTTTCTGCTGTTTATTTTCCATTTCTGCCTTTATCATTGCATTTACCTTTGTTGTGCTTGGTTGTCTTCGTTCAGAATGCGTGAGTTTTCCCTGGACAAGTGCTCATCCCGTCAGCCACACTTCCCAGTTCTTCCCACTCATCCATCTGGCTGGTCAGGCCACTCTCTCTCTCCCTCTTTGTGTCACGTCCAGTTTGTTTGGATACAGTCCGATTTTGGAGGACTAGTACCTGACCACAGTGTACCCATTGAAGGGCCTACTGTAATCAAATGTACGCCTCCCGTATGTGCGAACTGCATCCTTAAAGATCGAAGTCGGGTCAAAACGTTCTCCTCTGCGCCAGAAGCACTCCTTCAGAAGACTGATGAGCGCCTCCGGATTGGTGGGCAGACCTACCTGGGCGACGGCAAGCCTGTCCACACACTCCAGACGTGGGAAGAGAACTTTATCTCCTCCTTCCATCTGTCTTACCACAAGGCTGATTGCGGCTGTCAGTGTTATTGGATCTTCCAACCTGGAGAGCTGGGCACCCCGCACGACCTCGTCGTACAGTTCCCAGGGCTCCTTAGGGTTGGCTCCTACTGGCCAGGTCTGAACTCCTGCATCAATCGTGTTGCGATTTGATGGCCAGTCTATATTGATGGTCTTTTCAGAGGATGGCGTGGCTTCGCTTTGACGAACTAACTTCTTTAAGGTAAGGACTTCCCTCTTCCTTTCTTCACAGCCATCCTCTGTTTCTGGTGGTACTTCCTTTGGAAGGTCTAGCGTCTCAACTATCCTTCTTCTGTTTATACCACAAACCGCTCTTCTTGTTTGGTCACGGATCATTTTGCTCATGTTTCGGCCCGCACTCATGAAGCCCTCCCTCACGAAAAGAACAGGGCTCCATGTGCAGGGCCGTCCTTTCTTGTTCTGAGTTGTGCTTGCTTCTTGGTCTTCATCTATTAGATGACCCCTGAAACCTTGGCTCCGGAGGTTTTTCTTCCTCTTTGTTTTCTGGTGTTTATATTACAGTAGTTGTGCACCCAGGGCTATGGACTTGTACTGGTTCTTCTTCCTCCAGTATTACTGTTGGAAAAAGATGCTCAGCCATCTTGGTTGTTAGTTTCATCCGGGTCATCCACTTCCAGAGTTCTACTCAGGCTGGTACTCAACCACCACACGTCAAACTCCTCATTCCTTTTACCTACTGCAGTTAGGAACTCCAACACCTTTGGCGCCAGTTCCCTAGAGGCTAACATACCTCTTAGATCAAGATATCCAGTACTATCCTCGAAGGAGGTCCGAAGATCCTCAATCTTTGGACAGTCAAAGAGCAAGTGTGTGGAAGTATCAGGTACTCCACACACCACACATTCCGGATCATCTACCAGAGCCATAGAACACAACTTAGCCTTAAAGTTTCCATGGCCAGTCAGGAACTGCGCGCCGTAGTGACCAATTGATAGCCACCCCGCCCGCAGTCTCAGCCTGACGTCCGGAAAGATCTCGTGCGTTAGTCTTCCCTTTTCCGATGCATCCCACCTTCTCTGCCAGTCACTCATTGTCTGTTCCCTTAAGTGCTTGGCTTCCTCGGGGGGGACGGGTCCCATCCATCTTGTTCTGCTATACTTTCCCCTTTCCTGTATTAGCAGATCCAGTGGAACTTCTCCTGCAATTACTTGCAGGGCATCGTTGGAGGTTGTTCTGTAGGCTCTCGTGACTCCCAGAAGTGCTGCTCTTTGAGCGCTGATCATTTTGCGTTTTACAAGGACCTTGTACGTTTCCTGGTACCATACGCCCGCAGCGTAGGTTACCACGGCCAGGAAAACTCCTCTATATAACAGCTTGAGCGTGTGGTAGCCGAGACCCCAGTTTGCCGGAGCCACAGCCCTGATCTTGTGGAACATTACCACTGCCTTGTTTACCGCATAGGCCGCGTGTCTTTGGAACGAGAGACGGGTCTGCAGGATCACACCCAAGTACTTCATCTCTTGGACGAGTTTCACAACTCGCCCTTCGAACCTCAGTACTGGCTTTCGCTGGAGGGAACCTTTCAGAAGAATGGCATTCATCTTATCTACAGCGAACCTCAACTTGAAGTTCGCTGCCCATATCCTGATTGCTTCCATAGCAATTGCCACTTTTTCCTCCAGCTCTCGCCGTGTCCATGCAGGTATCAGAAGGAGTCCGTCATCTGCGTATCCGTAGATCACACAGCCCCCCGGCAAGTCAAGTCTGAGCAGTCCTTCGAATATGATGTTCCAGAGAATGGGACCAAGGACAGACCCTTGGGGGCATCCCTTTGTTAGCTCTTTCTGTTCTCTATGTTCCCCTATATGTATTTCACAGGTCCTCTCATTTAGAAAGTCCCTGATCAACATATATAGGTTTTTCGGACACTCCAGTAACCGCAGTTGCCACAGTATTTGTGGCCACCAGGCGTTGTCAAATGCCCCCGAGATATCCAGAGAAATCGCTAGGACATAATCGTGCTCATAGTCCTTAACTTGGTTCACCATATCTATTACTGCTTTCTCGGTACTCTTTCCCTTCATGAAGCCATATTGCCTTGTATGGATACCTTGAACCACGTCAAGGTATTCCATTAGCCTTCTGTTGATCAGGCGTTCCAGTACCTTACCCATCACACTCAGGAGCGTGATGGGTCTGTAGGACTTAGCTAATCTAGGGTTCTTTCCTCCCCCTTTATATATTATTTTTAGCAGTCCTCGTTTCCAGCATGCAGGGAAACTACCCGTTTCCAGACAATGGTTGAACAGTTTAAGCATGTCGTTTTTGATTCTCGGATATGCCCGGAGGAGCATCTCGCCCGTCAATCCATCTATTCCCGGGGCCTTCTTTAGTTTTGTCCCTTTGACTATTCGGTTCATTTCCTCCATGGAAAATACTGAAGTGTCCTCCGTCCCGATCCCCTCTCTGGCCATATATCTCAGTTCTCTGTGATACTCGTTCTCCCCTTCCAGGTCATCGTCAGGCAACAAGACTTCCATCAAGTGCCTGGCGTTTTCCTCGAAGGACTGCAGTAACTGTCCATCACGATCTAGGGCTGGAAGCTCGTCTGAGTTCCTGATCTTCCCTGACACCATTCGGTATACAAGGCCCCATGGATCTTCATTTCCCCTATCAGTTACCAGCTGTCTCCAAGCTGTCTGTCTTTTCTTTCTTAGCGTCCGCCGATAGTCCGATCTCAAGGCATTATACTGTCTGATTTCCCTTACCCGTGCATTTGGTTGGTACGTTCTTTTGAATGTTTTGCCCTACTGAATGGGCTGTCTGGTGGCGAATAAGTTACCAGGCACTGAGTGGAGAACGGTGTTCTAACATTATGTTGGCCAGTGACGCCATTTTGCAGGCGTGTGCGGCTTGAGTTCGCGGTACAAGTTGCTGTTTCACCTCTGCATTCTTAAGTACCCGTTTGAATGAAGTGGAGTGAAGAGATTTGGGCGGCTCTCAGTATCGAGGTCTTGAGAACCGATGAAGGTAAAGTGAGGCGAGTATGGAGCGGCGCTGGAATACAGGGCCGGGGGGAACGGGATATCCCCGACCAGCGGCATCGTCCGGAACGATTCCCACGTGCAAAAATCCGGAGAACTAACTCATCGAGAATCGAACCATGTTCGTCTGGGTGGGAGGCGAGTAGTCTGAACACTACACCACCGCGTCCCCCTTAAGTATTCGGTAATGAGGAGTTTAGATGAAATTCTTCCAATGGTCATATCAACGCAAATATGCAATTGTCTGAAGTTCGGTTGGCAACGAATGAAACTAGGAAATGCACGCAGCTGTACGTATTTCAGGAGAAAGTGAAACGGCACGTGTTTGAATTGCAAGCCATCCTCGGAGGAACTGGCGGGTTTCGGCCGTCGCTCCCCAGGTAGTGGAGATCTCAGGACGAGTGCGGTAATTGGGGATGGGAGGAGTGAGATACAAAACGTGACCTGCCGCCATGAAGACCTCCGAGGTTTGCGCTGGAGCCGGCTTGAGAAATGTTCCGCGGCTGGTCACTGCTCGCTGACAACCAGCGCTGCGTGCCACGTGAAACAATGACATACGCGCAGCGGGTGGGTTTTGGCAAGTGCTGCGACCAATCACCGGCAGGTGGTGGGGTACGCACTGCACGCACATGTCCAGAAGTGAGTGAAGAGTGAGTGAAGTAATTTAGATGACTCTTAACATCGAGGTCTTGAGACCCGATGAGAGTGAAGCGAGGTGAGTATGGAGCAGCTCTGGAAAGCAAGGGCGGGGAAACGGAAAATCCCTGAGAAAATCCACCGACCAGCAGCATCCGGGCGAAAATCCGGACGTGACTCAGCCGGGAATCGAAACCGGTTGGCCAGGTGGGAGGCGAGTAGTCTAATCCTTACACCAACGCGGCCCGCTCTCATGTCCAGGAGCGAAAAAAATAGATAATTGCACTCTAAGAAAGTACTCGCAGATTTACCATATCAGTGTATACGCATAGTTAGAAAGCGCGAATGTTAATTATTTTCCCATAAACCCAGTGCAGCGTTCCTACTTTTTCCCAGGAAAGACTTAAATACTCAAGGAAGTTGAAAACCTTGTATAACAGCGACGCTCAACTTTCCTACATTTACAGCTTTGAACGTGGTTTTATTTCCGTAGTATGGATAGCGGATATGTTAATAACTTCCACTGCATCTTAGGAAGTTTACCAAAAACGTTTTACAGTGTAGGGACTTACAAAAGTCACGTTATAATACGGTAGCATGCTAGCTTCACCATCGCGTACAAATTTTTGTGTAGGTGTACTTTTTTTGGCTTGTGTAACTGCGATGATCAAATTTTCCTTGATCGGGTTGGACGTGATTTAGACTACACGTCGTTATTTTTTTCCTGTNTCGCGTACAAATTTTTGTGTAGGTGTACTTTTTTTGGCTTGTGTAACTGCGATGATCAAATTTTCCTTGATCGGGTTCGACGTGATTTAGACTACACGTCGTTATTTTTTTCCTGTTTTTTTTTTCAGATCTTTTTTAAGAGTGTCAAACATGGTCGAATGACGAGATCGGTATGAACTCGCTTGGGTTTTATTCTGTCTTCAAATTATAATACTAATTTCGCATGCATCTATACATAATCCAGGCAACGTGGCCGCTACACCTTGTAGGGATGGTGGGTGGGTACCTCAACTGACATGAAATAGGTGGCCAAGTTATTTTATACACCCTTATTGCGCTACAGTTTATTAGAAAGATGGGTGTAACGCTAAGAGAAACTGTTATGCAAGAGTACTTTGCTGGAAGTTTATGTACTTGAGCTCCATTAACACTAATGTAGTTCCAATGTAGGGGCGGGTAGGCGGTTCAACATAATTCTCACTACACTACTTTGTAAGTGGCTGATGACAACAGATGGGGAAAATTCGTGTGTAGCCATTGCTTTTACATGAAATAATATGTATGTCTTATTGAAAAAACCGTGAATTACTGTGAAAGAATTCTGATCGTTGGTTATATTTCATTCATCTTGGTTTGGTAAACAGTTACAAGCATTCGAGAAGTATATTCATTGGTTAGGGGCAATAAAAAATCGCGAAAAATATTTTCAGGCAAAATATTTTCTCTAATTCGCTAGTTATTTTATCCTTTAATAATTGGATGATCCAATATTTTAATCGGTTTAGTTCTTTGCACTTTAATCAAAGACGTCCTACTTTATAGTATCAGGACCTTCATTGGCACAATGATACGGGGCAATAGCTTAATACGTGCATGACAGCCAATAAGGAAAGAAAATTGTCGTAACATGTATACAGTACGTCCGACATTTTTCTTTCGGCACAGGCTGTCATGCATCATATATGCAGCAATATTTAATTGGTCTAATGAGGCTTCTGATACTCTAAAGTAGGACGTTTTGGATTGAACTGAAAAAGATAAACCAATTCAAATATAGGATTACCCAATCATTAAATGATCATGCAAAGAAGTAGGGGATTGTTTCGAAGGTGTATTGACTACAAAAAATTTCCAGATTTTCCAGTATCTTCAGTTGTAAGTAAAGACACGTACATTTGTCGGATTTAATTGATGCGTGGCGAGAACTTCACATAAATGTATAATACTAAAGATTTTCATTGAACAGCAAATTGTCTTACACTCTGGAGGCCAGCGAAACTGTAACAAATAGCATAAAAAATTGCCGAATACAGCATACTACCAGATGAATCAGTAAAATTTTTCTATCTCTAGGGACGCCCGATTTTAGCGAAAATAATTCCTATCTAGTTGTATTTCAAAACACTCTGGCTCAGATCCACTAACATGATTGAATGTTTTATTAACGATTATTATGTATCTACTTGCGAATCGCTCACGTTCAGTACTGCAGTAACCTAATTAGGATTGGCCCATTCAAATACCACACTGTGTTCTGAAGATGACACGTGACAAATAACCAATGAAAAACTGCAGATGTGAAAGTAGTGAATTGAAGTCCAGTATTCATGGAACTCTTTTTTGCGAAAATCGGGTGAACCATATATATACTTGAGTTGACATTATCCACCTCTGCACAAATCATTTTTTATATTCGTATGTTTATTTCACACACTACCGTCCTTTTGTTCGACAGCACACCGGGTATGATTACTGTACTGCATAATTTTCGCTATTGGTTGCATGTCAGCCAGTGGAGTGACATTTTACTTTATCACAATTAAAGTGTACTTCATATATAGCAATTATATGTATACTATAAACATGCATTATATATAATAAATATTATATATATATAGACACATACGCACAAAGTTGAAGGGTTGCGTGGGAATTAGTTTTGTGGGCTATTATCTCGAAAATTGCCTGACCGAAGGTATTACAGGAAAGGAAAGGTACTTTTTTGTTGTTTTTGGCATGCTGATTACATATCTGCCGTAATTCGTTACTTTTACCGCACAAATAGGGTGGTATTCCCTGTTTTTGCCATCAGGTGGTTTGCTGTCGTTATGAAATAGTTTCATACTTGCATAACCTCCTACAATAACACAAAACACACAACCCGCATCGTCCCACCTCCAATATATTATGACTAACTGTAAATCAAACTATTCCACCGTAGCACTTTCACGAAGTATACCACCCACAGGAATCACCTCCCTAATTTTTTCTATCAAATTGAAAATCATTGTGTATATAATCGTGTTCATTTGAGTAACTGCATAATTTTTTTAATTCTTGCAGCCCTACTTTAATATACGGTTTCAGCCGTTGTAATCACGAAAATGTTTAATGTGTGCTGTACTTAAGTCGGCACAAAACTTATGTCGTTCTTATAACTAATGAGTTATAGTCTTCATGTTTTACTATAGGAATATGAACAATTCATTATCTAGGCCTGTAGCACGGTTTGCGAATCAATTTTAATCAGTTATCCACAATGAAGGTAAATGGCCATTGAGCCTCGCAGTGTGCAGTATCACCCTAAAATAACCAAACCATAAGTTATTTATACAATTCTGTATGCATGCTGGGTCTGAATTGGATAAATTGGTGTATTGTGTATTTGCTTTAGTTGTATTGTGTGTGATTTACTCTAGTGAAGCAATGAAACTGTGTGTGTGTAGGGTACACAAGTACTAAGAAATTACTGGACTTGGCATTGCTTGAGTTAGATTCAGACACAGACTTCAAAGTGTTCATGATTGTCAGTTCAGCGACTTTATTGACACGCCCGGGGAAGCTGTGAGCCAGTAAGAAGCCAGGAGATATATCATAACTTACGAACGTGCAAACAAGTCCATATCAATCAGCATGGTCTGATCAGTGAACGTTACTTGCAGTGTTGGGAGGGGGTAAACGATAGAATGAAATATTATTTCGGGCACGCGGCTTTGCAAAGATGTGCTGTAACTCACATAACACTCACAATGCTGACGAAGAAACACACTCTGTGTTCGTCTGTATTTTATTTATAGTGTTTCCAGGGCCCTATTTTACAAAACTTAGAAGTCTCCTAATAAGGAGTGAGTGCTAATAAAATTAGTCAATAATTATAAGTTTTGTTTCATTAAATAAAATGTATAAAAAGTTGCTAGTTGTGTAGGAGTCCTAATAATGAGTGATATTGTGAGTTTATGTGCAAGATAGTTTCATAAAAGTCGGACGCTAATATTTGGCACTGATTATTAACGCAATATATTATTAGTCTCAAAAGCGCTCTAATCAATTTATGAGTCTGTTGTTTTTGATGTCTCAGTTTGTGATAGATATTTGTTAGATAATGTTATTAGTTTGGGGGAAAATGTTAAGCTCTGTTTATTTTTATCACTTGTACATTAATGTAAATAGTTGCACTAACATACACCTGGACCTATATGCATCATTAGTGTGGTACATATATATATATGTTATATCCATAAAACTTTCAGTATTAAAATAACGGTTAGATAAAAACATTGTATGCACTTCATCGTTGTGTTTCTCAGAGTTGGCCAATTGCAATCTTGGATATATGCATACCTTAGCCTTTGTAAGTAGTGACCTTCCCCGTTTCTACAGCATAATCACGAGAAACGTTGTAAAAATAATAGTATAAGAAACCGAAAAAAATGGAAAGACAAAGGCATTATTATGTATACAGGCTAATTCTAAAATCATGGGTTAAACATTGAGGGGTGGTAGAGCTCACTAAAACAAACCATTATTGTATAGGAATATATGGGCGGAAGTGACGCGTTGAGGCACTAACACAAAAACATAACACATTAACGGAAACATAAAATGTTCATTAGCAGCATACTTAACGAGTGATTTCGTACAGAAAATGTTAAAACAGTTGCTGGAAATGCATCCACCAACAGTCACGCATGTTTGGTGACCTCTACATATGGCGTGATTGACTGACTTTGGTGGCGTGCGTGAAATACCCGGCGTATTTGAATCTGTTCGCCAATTACTCCACCGACGCTACCAAGCTTCCATTACTGTCGGTAGTAGCAATTTTGAGCAATTATTATAAACATTGCTGTAAAAAGGCATTTAGCGGCGACGTTGTAAATAAACACTGTGTTACATTTCATGTGTTATTTTTGTGTTTGTGCCTCAACGCGTCACTTCCGCTCATATATTTCTATACAATAATTGTTTGTTTTAGTGATCTCTACCACCCCGCAATGTTTTTCCCATTATTTTAGAATCATCCTGTATATGCTAAGACCGGGCTTCAGCGGCACCCATCCCTCCTTTTTTTTCTTCCGCGGATCTTGATTTCACACTGAACGAAATTCTCGTATACACGTACATCTACAGCGGATGGACAAAATAATATGAACACCGTGCAATATAGTATATTTTGTTGCATGTTGGCAACACTGCTTACGTGTAAACAATGCGACGCGTCTGTATTGCACAGTTTACGTGCCAAGTCTTGTAGGTTATATTTCAATGTATTATACGATTTGTTCTCTGACGGTTAAAAAAAGCGATAGGTGAAATGTGTGATCTCTCAGACTTCGAAAGAGGGCAAATCGTTGGTGCTCGGTTAGCGGGAGCGTCTGTGATGAAAACAGCTTAATTGTTTATCGTTTCACGAGCGACAGTATCCACGGTAATGACAGCATACACAAAACATGGTAAAACATCATCGGCGAAGAGGAATAGTGGGCGAAACCCAAAGTTAACTGACAGACCGACGAACATTTAGAATAATTGTGGCCAGACATAATAAAACTACCGCGGCAAAAGTGACAGCAGAACTCAACACTCACTTGAGTAATACTGTTTCGACAAAAACAGTACG
>NQII01010305.1:31396-43095 GCA_002778355.1 Clitarchus hookeri | reverse complement strand
GTCCAGGGTTCAAACCCCGCCTGGGGTGACGTGATGACACGTGAAGATGAGGCAAAGTCGTGTTTAATATGTGTCTGTACACGTTATGCGTCAATGCATATTTGTCTGCAGCTGTACTCAACTGTTACTAGTACATATATTTAGTTACATTTTTTCACATTTCTAGTGCTAAAATGCATTTTAAAAATATTTAAAATTACACTGTGTTAAAGCATTAACAATTCTACTTGTAAAATACAAAGACATAATTGAAAGTAATGCGATGTTAACACATACACTGAAGAGCCAAAAAACTGGTACACCTGCCTAATATTGTGTAGGGCCCCCGCGAGCATGTAGAAGTGCTGCAAGACGACGTGGCATGGACTCGACTAATGTCTGAAGGCATGCAGGAGGCAATTCACACCATGAATCCTGCAGGGCAGTCCACAAATCAATAGGAGTGTGAGGCGGTGGAGATCTTTGCTGAACAGCACGTTGCAAGGCATCCTAGATATGCTCAATAATGTTGATGTCTGGTGATTTAGGTGGCCAATGGAAGTGTCTAAAGTCAGAAGACTGTTCCTGGAGCCAATCGGTAGCAACTCTCAACGTGTGGGGTTTCGCATTGTCCTGCTGGAATTGTCCACGTCCGTCAGAATGCACAATGGACATGAATGGGTGCAGGTGATCGGACAGGATGCTTACATATGTTGTATCTAGACGTATCAGGGGTCCGATTTCACTCCAACTGCACACGCCCCATACCATCACAGAGCCTCCACCAGCTTGAACAGTCCCCTGTTGACATGTAGGCTCCATGGATTCACGTCCATCCGCCCGATACAATTGGAAACGAGACTCGTCAGACCAGGCAACGTGTTTCCAGTCATCAACAGTCCAATGGCGATGTTGGCGGGCCAAGGCGTGGCATAAAGCTTTGTGTCGTGCAGTCAGCAACAGTACACGAGTGGGCCTTCGGCTCCTAAAGCCCATATCAATGATGGTCCGTTGAATAGTTCGCACACTGGCACTTGTTGATGCCCCAGCATTGAAATCTGCGCCAATTTGAGAAAGGGTTGCACGTCTGTCACGTTTTTAATGATTCTGGTCANTCGTTCACCGTCTTTTTCCGCCGGCGGCGATGTCTAAGATTTGATGGTTTACCGGATTCCCGATATTCACGGTACACTCGTGATATGGTCATATGCGAAAATCCAAATTTATCGCTACCTCAGAGATGCTATGTCCCATCTCTCGTGCGCTGACAATAACACCACGTTCAAACTCACTTAAATCTTGATAACCTGCCATTGTAGCAGCAGTAACCGATCTAGCAATTTTGCCAGATGCTTGTTGTCTTATATAGGCGCTGCTGACTGCATCACGTTACTCTTGATCGGTTCCATACCTCTGTTATTTGCATACGCACGCCTATACCAGTTTTTATGGCTCTCCAGTGTATGCTGATTAACTAGAATCTGACTCAATTTAAAAATTTTGAAATTGAAGGATTATATTTTATTTATAGTTTGAGTTCTGCTTTTCGACGTGATTTTATTGGTTTGTAATATAAACCTGGTTTAAAAAAATACCAATTGATAACTGTAAATAAAATGTATTTTGGAAATTTAAAACAATATAATAATAACATGACGTATTCTTACTTTAGAAAGGAAGGCTTTAAAAATAATTATTTAATCACCGTTGTTGTAAACTATGCTTCCGACCAAAAACAAATAATAACTTTTTTAATTATGCAATGCAGAATGACACTCTAAAAAACATTTTCGCAATTGTGCTTTTGTAATTGTTATTAAATGTGTATATCATTATAATTAGTTATCATCATATTGATCGTAAAACTAGTAACGATTTTCATGCGCACTACAAGCCAAATCCATTTAATCGTATTTAACTGTGAACAAATATGTGAAATATAACTTGAAACAGTGCACACATTNTAAAAATAATTATTTAATCACCGTTGTTGTAAACTATGCTTCCGACCAAAAACAAATAATAACTTTTTTAATTATGTAATGCAGAATGACACTCTAAAAAACATTTTCGCAATTGTGCTTTTGTAATTGTCGTTAAATGTGTATATCATTATAATTAGTTATCATCATATTGATCGTAAAACTAGTAACGATTTTCATGCGCATTACAAGCCAAATCCATTTAATCGTATTTAACTGTGAACAAATATGTGAAATATAACTTGAAACAGTGCACACATTNTTACAAGCCAAATCCATTTAATCGTATTTAACTGTGAACAAATATGTGAAATATAACTTGAAACAGTGCACACATTTGAGTCCCAAGTGATCTACGTACATCAATCACATTAAATAAAATTTTTGTGTGCGTCAATATTAGTTTCACTTTCTATTAATAAGTGTTAGTCTCAAGAGTCGACTATGGAATCGTAAAAACTTGTCTGATACACGACTATTTATACAGGCTTCAGACACGCCTTTGGTCGAGTCGCCAGGATGCACCACCCTGAAAAAGTATATGAATGACATNAGAAAGCATATGAATGACATGCTTTCCTTGAACTGGTTTTCTTCTTGTTAGCATTTTACGTTTGGCAACACAGTACGTACATATGTTTATTGCAGTGGAGGAAATCCCCACATACCAGAGTGGGGGAGCAAACGTAGAAGGGATGGGGGCAGGACCGACAACTTGTCATCTGTCCAGTACTTCCGGTGCCGACAAGTGGAATTTTTCATAAGTCGAAGGTATCACTTGCCGTTAAGGAGGCATGCCGTCAGAGTTGTAACATGATGCAAGCTAACTGGTCTGGTGGTCATCCTTTCGCAGGATGCGGTATATTTGTGTGACTGAATCCGCTTAGCTTGAGTTTTGTGATGCATATCTGGACTAGATGATGCAGTTGCTGAATTCCAATTCCTCTCTGTCCAGGCAACTGCCAGTAAGCCAACCACACTCAGCTATTATACCGTATGCAAACTGTTCCTAGGGAAATACAGTCATTAATAGTTTGTTTAATTTGAGATATTGTATTGATTAACTGATTCATTTCACTTTTCAAATTTATTCAAATTAGTCTTCCTTAATCATGTTTTCCATTCATATTTTTGGAAATATGTANTTCATTTCACTTTTCAAATTTATTCAAATTAGTCTTCCTTAATCATGTTTTCCATTCATATTTTTGGAAATATGTAAAGAGAAATGTGGTCTTCTTTTAATATCCTGTTTTGTCTCAACTTTTGTGTGATTATCACCATTTTAAACCTTAAAATCAAAAAATTCCCCAGGGTAAAAACTTTTGGGCCTCCACTTATGTGTTATCTTGCGTGATTCTTCAACTTTGTGCACACCCTAATAATAACTGCTCAAGCTTCCTGTGTTGGTCACCCTCCTCTTCTTCGCCTCTTGTTGATGGGCGCTGCTGTACAAGCTATGTTTGGAAAAACAGTGGAAGTTGAGTTTCTTTTTCACTGAGATACTAGTTTCCTAGCTGCGGTGTACTGGAGAAAGCGCTTTAAGTTAAGAAACACTTCAGTGTTTCTTGTGTTTCAAAAAAAAATAATAAATTTCTGCATTGTTAAATACCCTGCTTAAAAATCTGTTTTGAACATGATTGTGTACAAATTCAAATTACCAGGCGAGGATAATTCGTAATCACGACCGTGCTGTGGAAATACCAGCCATTTGCCAGGTGAATGCATGTGTTCTTCTCGTATAAAATAATTAATTTCTTGGTGACCAGCAGCCTCACAATGCCGGTGGATTCGGTAGTGTCATTGCTAATGTTAGATATACCTGTAGTTTTGCAATACGTAACAGGGAAACATAAATAAAAATGNTGCAATACGTAACAGGGAAACATAAATAAAAATGAGTTCGCAATATGCTGAATACACATGTACCATATACTACCCTTGCAGAACTGAACCGAGGAATTCAAATTATCAAGTCATGATTATCATCTTTATAGTGATTAGTGTTTAGAATTAGTGATAAAAAAAATATTTATAATCTTTTCAATTCATAGTAAGTGAGCAATTTTTTAAGGCTCTTTCAAAAGATAAATGTATTTTCTTATGGCTTCAGACATTAACTTTTGAGAGCGGTGAAATGTACTGTGTTTGTTATGTAGTCACATGACAATTTTTAATTACATTGGCAGCAGGATACAAATTTTTTGAAAGTGCAAACTAATCAGGGCATTAAAAAGTGCCCTCATTGCCATGAAAAGTTTTACGGTACTTAATAATGTTTTGCAGGCTTTTGCGGCAGTTGTCTGCAAAATCTTGCCTTCTGNGCCATGAAAAGTTTTACGGTACTTAATAATGTTTTGCAGGCTTTTGCGGCAGTTGTCTGCAAAATCTTGCCTTCTGGGTCTTTGTTTACGGTACTTATTCGCCACTGAGTGATACTTAACAATATATTTTAGCCAAAGACTTCACCTATCTCTAATGTCTCTGCGCAAGTATTTTGAAAGTGCTCTGCTTTGTTGCAACACCTCCTTTTCTTTATCACGTACTTTTTTTTCAATTTTCAACATGTGAGCGCTTAAAATCTTTCTTCCTTGTTCATTGTTTGAGTAAGTTGAATGAAAAACTGCGAAATCATGAAAGTACATGCCAGTAAACCATACACAGATGCACTGACACTGAACAATCACCAGTCAATTGGTCTGTCACTCATCCCTCTGTCACATTTATGCCTCCCATCTACGACAACATATTTTCGTTTTAAAATGTTTACTACCAAGTAGTTCATGCATTACCATTATTCCTTGATAGTAACAGATTATATGAATGTGTCATTTGTTTGAAAATACTAGTCTCATGTTCATGTACCTCATAATTAAAGGACCTTCCTCTGANTTATATGAATGTGTCATTTGTTTGAAAATACTAGTCTCATGTTCATGTACCTCATAATTAAAGGACCTTCCTCTGAGGCTATTTAAAACTTTTGTCGACATCAGAATAGTTTTTCTAATTACAAATTAGTATAGTGAGAAATATTCAATTAATAACAGATGTTATTCATATCTGTGAGCAGANTAGTTTTTCTAATTACAAATTAGTATAGTGAGAAATATTCAATTAATAACAGATGTTATTCATATCTGTGAGCAGATTTGGTAAATGTAAAGGTTGACACGTGATGGCCTGAAGGGCTGGGGCACGTCTACAGTACTAGGCTTTTGATTGTGTCAGGTCAGATACATACGACTCGGGGGCAGGCTCTAATGTGGCGGAGTCTGCAAGATCTGGTGCTTGGCCTTAACTACACCCTTGAACAAGGTCGGGCAGGTAGACTGGGGTAAATAAGGTCGCTGGCTTACCTTCCCCTCGTCGCACCTGTAGCTGACATGCGCTCGGAGGTTGGTGTCCAGGGTTCGGTCTCCTGACTGAACTGGTCGTTTGTGTCGGCGTCTGGCGGGTGGCACTCTGTATGCTGGCTTTGATCAGCTAACAAGCGGCTGGCCTGTTGGCATCTGGACGTGGCGAGTAGGCGGTGANGCACTCTGTATGCTGGCTTTGATCAGCTAACAAGCGGCTGGCCTGTTGGCATCTGGACGTGGCGAGTAGGCGGTGATGTCAGGTTCTATATCCAGGTCCAGAGGCTGACCTTGTTGCAAGTCCTCGACGATGGGATGGGCAGCTCTGAGGGTTTTAATCGAGGGGCTAAATAGATAATGACGGAGGACTGAGAGGTGAGGCCTCAACAGTCAGCAGGCGGCCTGAGCTCTTTCCCGTGGAGTTGAATAGCTGAAGGCTGGTGAGGTGCGATTACCCAGCGACCGATCCTCGGCGAGGACAGCAGCTGTCCTTCGTTCGCTCTACTTACTTCCCCTTCTGTAGGTGAACGGCAGGTACAGGGAAGGTATAACAGTTCACGTCCACACTGTGGTGACAGGCAACGATTCCCTAGTTACTTGTGTAACCCACAAGGGGTAGGTCACTCCTTGTCAGCCCTGGCACTCCTGGCGGGTCTATACACTGTGCATGGAGGACAAGGGTGGTCTTAGCCTCTTCATCGTATGTCTTGCTAGTGGTTGTGGCTCTACCTTACGGGTGCACCAGGTGCCTTTGCGTATCTGATCCACAGTGTGGGTGCCCTTTGAATATGTGGTGTGGAGACGTACATCCAGTCCTTGTTTCATTATTAGGGGACAGTCCTCCTCTAGAGTTGTCAATCTGGTTGTAAAGCAGCAGTTCCCTGCCACTTCCTTGCAGATGACACCAGTATGGAGACTAATTACAGTTCACTCAAGAAAGGACAGGCTGTGGTTGGACTACAAACAATGTGTTTTATTCCGTCCAGAAAATAATATGGTGACCCATACTCTCCTGCGTAGATTCAATACACTGGATAATCTATGGAAGGTAGATTAAAGATAAAGAAAGACAGTGTAGGGCCCTGTCGACTTGAAGAGTGAGAAAAATAATTAGCTAGCCGTGAAAACAACTTGGACCCTAACTGAAATTATTTTGTCCTGAAGGGATTGGGGGAAGATGGGGTATAAGTGTTGACGTCAATGTCAATAGGGAAAAGAACTGTAGTATTAAACCTTTTGTTATTGATATACTTTGGGTTATTTCATTAAAAGGACGACCAGTTGGAATAAAAATTAAAACGAAGGAACAACCAGTTCAACGAAAAGACAATAAATTCAAGTACACAACTCGTGTCACTTAATTTTTGTACGTAGCAGTGACAAACTTATAAGATATTGGTGAACATGCACACAAACAGGCCTACCGTAACTTTTATTCTGCTCATATTCCATTACAGTTCTTGGTAAATTAGGAGTTAGAATAAACACATCTTCTATTAATTTCTGAGTACTCATTGCTATGGGTAGACGTAGACGTCAGCCCACCAGGGAAGAGCAGGAGACTGGGGCATTCCCAACCTATTTACAGAACCTAGTGTAGGACTCTGGATCCCTTAACCAGGTGTACGTATGTCAAAACAATACACATTAGACGGCCACCAATACTGTGCACCTGGTGTGCATTACGATAGAGCCCCAATCACAAGGTGATTAGTCAGTCAGTCCAGCCCAGTCCATTCCATTCACTCCTTCACCACGCTGAACTGTCGCCAGAATGAGTGACAGACTGGGTCTCAAGGTCTGGCCCCTTTGGTTCACACACACGTCATTGTTGGACTCTTGGAGTAAACCCACCACACTAACCACCGTGCTGAACTGTTGCCGATTAGAAAACACGACTGGTTGGCTCGGCCTGGGCTTGGCTCAACATTAAGATAGGGTACATAATTTGCCTGCTCCTCCCTTGAGTAGCCAACTGTAGAACCAATCTAAATGCCTTACACATGCAGGAGTGGTACCAGGTTGCATATTAGAAAGGCAGTTACCAACTCCAAGCTTAACTTGGACTGTATCCTGGCCCCAACTGCACCTAGCAGCATAACTCCTGAGAACAAGCTCAGGTTGCCCGACAGTTGGAGAGGNGGACTCTTGGAGTAAACCCACCACACTAACCACCGTGCTGAACTGTTGCCGATTAGAAAACACGACTGGTTGGCTCAGCCTGGGCTTGGCTCAACATTAAGATAGGGTTCATAATTTGCCTGCTCCTCCCTTGAGTAGCCAACTGTAGAACCAATCTAAATGCCTTACACATGCAGGAGTGGTACCAGGTTGCATATTAGAAAGGCAGTTACCAACTCCAAGCTTAACTTGGGCTGTATCCTGGCCCCAACTGCACCTAGCAGCATAACTCCTGAGAACAAGCTCAGGTTGCCCGACAGTTGGAGAGGNGCTGTATCCTGGCCCCAACTGCACCTAGCAGCATAACTCCTGAGAACAAGCTCAGGTTGCCCGACAGTTGGAGAGGCCTCACCTTCCAGTTACGTCCCCCTCCTTATTTTAGCCCCCATTGAAGATTGTCGGAGAACCACATCCCTTCGTCATCGCCCTCCACCAAGGATTCAACGTACTACCAGGTCTCGCAAACTCGTGGTGTCGCCTCAGCCGAGCCAGTAGCCCTCCTCGTGCCTCTACCTTCATCACCCCCTACCTGCATCACCCATCGCAGCACAACCTTCGCCCCGAGCCTGGGCACGAACTCCAGCAGGAGCCAACCCCAACTGAAGCAGAGTGAGGAGCTACCCCAGGCGAAGTCTATCAAAGGTAAACCAGTTGTGGTGTGCAGGCTGGTATATGTAAGGTCATCCCGCACACTCCAGACTTTGTACTTGTACCAAGCTGACAAACCACATGTCCCAGGTTGTATGCCAGCTGTGCTCCAGTGAACAAACCATAAGTCAATCTTGACAGCCAGCCGTGTCTCTGAACGACACACCTAAAACTAACCCTACCGTGACGTCCCCATCAATCAGAGACGTCACGCATCAAATACAAAAACTATTCAAACATCAAAATTCGCTATTAGCAGACCCCTATTATTAATGTAGCATGTGTTCCCACTTCCCTTGGGTATGGTTCAGGTATACACATTTAGTTCCTGTTGTTTCAGCTGGTAGGCATATTTTCGTTGGCATTTGGCAACACTGTTCCACACGTAGACTCTTTGGGCACCCCTGCCTTGTCGCCGTGGCTAGCCTCATCCTTCTCCTGGATGGGGCTCCATTGTCGTTGTCTAAGACTCCCTGTCTAAGGGGCTCCGCCACGACAGCTCTGACCCGGTCGGGGTCATCCGGCCAAACCGGGTGGCCATTCGCCTTTTCCAAAGTCGGTTAGGGTGGAAAGCAGCGTCCTGACGGACTCTACTCTCCGAAAAACTTGTTTTTCCTCCTTCGTGGCATTTGGTTGAACACTTCCTCCTCTTGCGGTCCACTCGGGTCCTGGGTCCCNAAAACTTGTTTTTCCTCCTTCGTGGCATTTGGTTGAACACTTCCTCCTCTTGCGGTCCACTCGGGTCCTGGGTCCCGGAAGGTTGGCGATGGAAATTCGGCAGGTGTAGGTGGTGAGGGGTCATCTTTCATCTGCCCCTTTTTTTTCCTAGTCGTCTCTGGTTTGCACTTCTTCGGGGNTTTCCTAGTCGTCTCTGGTTTGCACTTCTTCGGGGCCTGGGTACTGACTGGACAAGGGCGAACCTGTCCTCTGGTGGCCTTATGGATTCGTCCTCTGTTGTCCTCTGCCCAGTACACATTCTGTTTTCTTCCCACAATCTTGTAGGGGCCTTCCCACTTGGCGGCAAGTCCGGTGCTGAATTTCCTACTAGCCTTGAAGAGTGGGTTGCTGCGGAGGAGCACAGTTTCACTCATCTGGAAACTTCTCACCTCTGTCTTAGGTTGTGGATACTTGTGGGCTATGTAATGGTCTTGGACAGCACGTGCTCTTGTGGTCCAGGACTGGACTGCCAACCTGACATCCTCTATATGCTGCATTTCTGTGGGAGCTTGTTCCCACAGAAATAAACCTGGGTGGTGGTGATTTCGTCCCAGCAGAAGCTGGCTGGGGCTGGTATTTACTGCCTCATTGTTTTTTCCCCCGTGAGTGAAGAGAATGTTTGGCAGATGCTTATCCCAGTGACAGATCTTCGCTCACACTGAGGCGGAGGGTCTTCTTCAGCTCCTGATTTCTCCGCTCAGTGGGGTTAGCTTGTGGATGGTATAAAGGGGTTATTCCACGTCTTTACCCTCCATGCATTGCAGGCTGTTTGCCACTTGTGGCTGGTAAATTGAGTACCATTATCAGTCAGTATGGCCTGTGAGTATCCCCAGCGGGGGAAAATTTTAGTTTAAAATTTTCTGATAATGGTTAGGGTCTCCTGGCTGGGTATGGTAAATGCTTCCACCCAGCGGGAAAACTGGTCTGTGACTACCAGTAGGTATCGCTTTCCTTTTGTAGTTCTGGGATACAGTCCCATTAAATCGGTTGCTGAGTGGGTTCAGGCGATATGAGGCCAACTGGGTTTTCCGGCATATTGGGGCACGGGGTAGGCTTTGCCACTACAGCATGTCTCACAGTTGTTCACGTACTGTCGCACATTTTGGCTTACTCTGTCCCATGTGTAGCATTCTCTTATGTCCCGAAGCGTCTCCTTAATGCCGGGATGACCAGTTTGCAGGTGGTCATGATGGTGGTGACACAAGTCCACCCTCGGGCTTTATTGTATCCAGATCTTCCACGGGGCACGTGGTTTGGTGGCACGGTACAAAGTTTGGAGTGTGCCAAATAACCTTACGTTTTACCGGCCTGCACACCTCAAGTGGTTTACGTTTTACGGGCGTCACCCGNTTGGAGTGTGCCAAATAACCTTACGTTTTACCGGCCTGCACACCTCAAGTGGTTTACGTTTTACGGGCGTCACCCGAGGTAGCTCCTGACTCTGCTTTAGCTGGAGTTGGCTCCTGCTGGAGTTCATGCCCAGGCTTGGAGCGAAGGTTGTGCTGCGACGGGTGATGCAGGTAGAGGCCCAAGGAGGGCTGCTGGCTCGGCTGAGGTGACACAACAGGTTTGCGAGACCCAGTAGTACGTTGAGTCCTTGGCGGAGGGCAGCGATGACGGGATTTGGTTCTCCGGCGGTCTCTAATGGAGGCTGAAGTAAGGAGGTGTAAGATGCTAGTAGATGAGGCCTCTCCAATCATCGGGCGGCTTGAGCTCATTCTCTGGGGGTAATGCTGCAAGTGAAATTGGAGCTGTGTTACAGCCCAAGTTAAACTTTAAGTTTATAGCTGCCTTTCTAATACGCAACCTGGTACCACTCCTACATGTGTAAGGCATTTAGATTGGTTCTACGGCTATGGTTGGCCACTCATGAGAGGAGCAGGCGACGATGTACCCTAACTTAGTGTTGGGCCAAGCCAACCAGAGTCGTACCAGAGTTTTCTAACCGGCAATGGTTCAGCGTGGTGGGTAGAGCGGTGGGTATACCCCGGGAGTCAGTCAGCGGCGTGAGTGTGGACCAAAGGGACCAGACCTCCAGATGCAGTCTCTCACTATTTCTGGCAACAGTTCAGCGCAGTGGATAAGTGAAAGGACTGGTCTGACTGTGTAACCGCCTTGTGTTTGTGACATGTTTGGGGTTCTACCATACTGCACATCAGGTGCACAGTATAGGTGGCCGTCTAATGTGTATTATTTTGACGTACATGTACCCGGTTAAGGGAGCCCGCAGTCCGACGCAAGGTTCTGTAAATAGTGTTAAAATATGGCAATGTAATAATTATTATTTGGTAACTTCAGTTTTAAGTTGTTGGCAACACTGTGTAGNTATGGCAATGTAATAATTATTATTTGGTAACTTCAGTTTTAAGTTGTTGGCAACACTGTGTAGTGTTTTTTTTTTTTTTTTTTTCTAGTTGATAAATATATAACGGTCAACATTGTTGTATCAGTTTTGCTGTTAAAGTATAATAAAACATTTCGTTTATTAAAAGGCCTTTATTCATTAAACCTCAACAGGTTATGGGCCCAGACACATAGTTCTGCATAGAATCTGTGAAGGGGTAGAAATATCGGCGAAAATATTGGTGCCGGCCCGCGATAAAAGTGAGGTTATACGTGACCGCGCCAAGAAGGAGTAATACTCGTTCATTCTCTAAATTGAGCGAGGCAGGACAACGAAATGGAAGGAAATCAGTGTGTGATCAAACTGGAAGGACCTAGCAACTGGAACCTGTGGAAGTTCCAAACAACGGTATTGCTACGAGGTCAAGGATGGCTCGACATAGTTGAGGGGCAGAAAATAAAACCTGAGGCAGCGGCTGAACATGCTGCTTGG
>NQII01010305.1:2579-29822 GCA_002778355.1 Clitarchus hookeri | reverse complement strand
TTTTTTTTTTTTTTTTTTTTTTTTTTTCGTATAAAGGAAAAATGTTAAAATTTTCTAGTAATTGAATGTATGCAATATATAATGGAAATACGCCTTTGCAAAACTTTTATGAATATCTCAGAAAACAAATAATATGAAAAAACGCACATGCTACAAAATATAAGCTAGTGTTTAACTGTTATCAACATGCAAATAACACAAAGAATCCATTATAAATAATGAATATAGAAGTTTCAATAGAACACTGCACCTGAATGTAAAACGTACAGAGTTATTTTTGTTGAGGTTTAATGAATAAAGGCCTTTTAATAAACGAAATGTTTGATATTTCCTCTCCCATTTGCTTAAGCTGATTTTGCAGCTCCTGTATTTTTGACAAAAATACTGACATCTCAGTTCCTTTTGATAGCTTCACTCCATTTACAAGCATCCTTTGAAAAGTAACGAAGGAACATTCAGTGACCTAATAGTAGAAGCCTGTAGATGTTGTTGCATTGATAAAATTCGGTCAGTTTCCTTACACGCTTGCTTCGTTCATTTCCATTTACATTACCACACTAATGCGAAAGAAGAAGTGAACATGTACGTTCATATTCACTTCCAGATTAATTTTGAGTTATTGAGCTTTCATTCATGTTAACCAGAGTTTCTTGTAAGTCAACCAAAGGTAGTTGAAATAGATGTATTTGTTTCAACTCGTTCTCCAAATCAAGTGTAACTTGGGGTTCTTCCCTACCTTCTTGTTTCTGTTCTAAGAAAACAATATCACGCTTTGTCTCTACAGTATTTTTCTGTGGGAAGTATATCCGGTAACCCTTGGTATCTTCGCCATATCCGACCATCAATCCCTTGTCTCCTTTGCTATCCCATTTTTGGTAGCAGAGTTTCGATCCACGGACCTCTGCTACCAAAAATGGGATAGCAAATGAGACAAGGGATTGATGGTCAGATATGGCGAAGATACCAAGGGTTACCGGATATACTTCCCACAGAAAAATACTGTAGAGACAAAGCGTGATATTGTTTTCTTAGAACAGAAACAAGAAGGAAGGGAAGAACCCCAAGTTACACTTGATTTGGAGAACGAGTTGAAACAAATAGTAGATAAAGTTGATGGAAACCAAGACTTACAAGACAAGAGTTTATTAAAAGGCCTTTATTCATTAAACCTCAACAAATAGTTTGGGAATGCCGCTGAATCCTGCTCTATTCCCTGGTGGGCTGACGTCTACGGAAGTTAGTGTTACAGTCACCCCACCGTTTGCAATGAGTACTCGGAAGTTAATAGAAGACATGATTACTCCGAGAGGAATAACACGGTGGCCTGAACAAGCTGGTAATTTACCAAGATCTGCAACGAAAGTTAACCTACGCAAACGAGGTGAAGGGGGCCTAGGTCTGAACTTAGAAAGCAGGTGCGGCTAGGTAGCTATTATACTGGCTAACCCTAACTAACTCAATGCTTGTTGTCCAGAAGGGAGTCGGGTACCACTACCAGAAGGGTAGTGGGTTTAGAAAAGGGGTGTTGACTTCTCCGTGGACTTCTGATGAAGGTCTTGAATAGCATCTGGTATGTCGAGAAGACGTTGGTGTTAGCACAGTGCTTCAGCACTGGAAGTGGTGGAGCAAGCTGCTGAGAATGAACTGCCTTTCTACGGCTGTGCACGGACATATATTCCACCTGCCTGCGAGCTCTCTAAGGTGTTAGGGTGGCAGGGTGAGCTGCTTCTCCCGTGGGCGGAGCTGCGCTTTCAGGTGCCATCTTTTGTTTCATTGTGAAAGCAGGCGTCTGACATGCGCGGTGTTGCATCTGCGCCATAAGCTGAGGCGCTTAGCTGGCGCAGTGGGCTGGCTTCTATCACACGAAAGGGGTTGGTGTGATGTCTGATAATAAGGCTAACAAACTTGGCCGCCTTAGTCTATGAGTGCCCCGCATCTGGGGGCGTGCTGGTAGACTCTGGATGCAAGTTGTTTGAGGTTCACACTCGGCCTGGGTTACGCGATTCCGTATGCAGATGAGGCCAAGTCGTGTTTATATTTACTTAACAAAGATCGTCACGCGTTCACGTCATCACTTGTTAAATTCCATGGCTTCTTGTTTACTGCTATCAGATTTAACTATTATCAGACTTAGTTGCACTTATGGTTCATTTTCCTTTCACTTATATATGATGTCTCTTTCATTGCGGCCTTAAGCCATGTCCTTATGTTAGCTACTCTAATTGTACACTTTTACTGTCTATTTGAAGTTTCATTTTCTCTCCTATAATCTATTTTCCCCCTTTTTTGGTTTACTGAATTTGGTCTCTGGGGGCAACACTGGTTCTGCGGCCGCACATGGCCGCCCTGCTGCGGATATGGCTACGTAAACTTCTGGGTGGGCCACCACGTTGCTTCTCTGTACCTGCTGACCTGGCCATCGAGGGCGATGCGGTAGTCGCAGGGGAGGCTGCTCTTGCTTCTTGCTTCTGGCTTGGCTCGCCACTGGTTGTGGGTTCATTGTTGAACTCCTCTTGCTTCATAGTGGCTGTTGCGGGCAGGGGCTCTGCAGCGTCCCCGGCCTC
Organism: Clitarchus hookeri; assembly: GCA_002778355.1. Lineage (NCBI taxonomy): Eukaryota > Metazoa > Arthropoda > Insecta > Phasmatodea > Phasmatidae > Clitarchus > Clitarchus hookeri. The sequence goes on along the minus strand of NQII01010305.1, from coordinate 27,258 downwards.
TACTGTGGGTGCGGACACATCTGTCAGGTATTCGGGCTCAGTCCGCAGCACCACGTCGCAGCTGGGCTCATCTGTTGGGGTAGTGGCAGTCAGGGGCAGGGTCTTTGCAGCACCCTCTGCCTCTAGTGCTTGTGTAGACTTGTCTTCTTCTGCAGAAGCCAGGTTCTGAAGTAGCGTAGAGGGGATCGGGACCCCTTCCTTCTATTCCAGCAGCTTCTCTATAGATGGGCATAGCTTGGGTGGCGTTTTCTGGGGTTCCTTGTCCATTGGGGCTTACCAGCGCAGTATATTTGGGACCCGCCGGTTCTTGAACAACCTTGTCGAGGTGCTTCTCCTCGCCTGGCGAATCCGGAAGGGGAAGAAGAAAGGGAGCAGGAGTTGGTATGTTCCAGAGGGTACTGCACTGCCTTGTTGCCTCTGTTCAGGTTCCCATTTCCTCCTTTGTGGGCATCCCCTGATCCCTGGGTTCTGGTTTGACTTGCATTCTCCATGGTCTGAGTTCAGGCTCTTGTAAGATGGCTGGTTCGAACTCGGCCTGGATTGTCTTTGTCGGGTTACTTGGCGCCAGGGAGGCAAGGCCTCATTTACCCTCGAGTCACTTTCCTGACTTGCCCCCTCTCAACTTTGGCCCAATACACATTTTCCTGCCTCCTACTATTACATAGGGTCCCTCCCATTTCTGGGCTAGGCCAGCACAAATCCTGTCCTGTTCACGGCTGAGTGTGTAATTCTTCAGTAGGACCTTCTCACCCATTTCAATGGCTCTTATCCCTGTCTTGTGTTTGGGGTATATTAGGTCAGTGTACCGTTTCTGGGCTGCTCGAGCTTGCTGGCTGCAAGCCAGGGCTTCTAGTCTAACGGTTTCGGGTTGCGGGAGGGTGGTTGGCTCTTCTTCCCACTGCCAATCTCCCAGTCGCCTTTAATGCCTGGCCTAGGTTTAGCTGACTGGGTGAGGTATCTATAACCTCATTGTTTCTTCACCGGAGAGTGAACAGGATATCCAGTATGTGTGTGTCCCATTGTTTATGGTCCTCCCCCTCACTTAGGCAGAGACTTTTCTTTAGTTCCTGGTTCCTTTGCTCAGTGGGTTTGGCCTATGATTGGTCCATGTTTTAACTCCCCATTTGTTACACGTCTTTTGCCATAGGTTGCCTGTGAATTGGGTCCCGCTGTCCGTCAAAATCGACTAGGGGTATCCCAAATGGAGGAAGACTTCGGTTTAGAATTTTCAAATAATGCCCTTTGCTTCCTAGCTTGGTAGGGGGAAGGCTTCCACCCACCTTGAGAACTGGTCTGTTACCACCAGGAGGTACCGGTTGCCTCTGGTGCTCTGAGGGTATGGTTCCATTAGGTCTGCTTCTGCTAGGTGCGTCCATGGGGTGCGGGGTTGTAATGGTCTTCCTACTTGTTTGGGCACTGAGTAGGCTTTGTGTCGACAGCACGTCTCGCATCTTGTGACGTACTGTCGAACATCTNCCACCCACCTTGAGAACTGGTCTGTTACCACCAGGAGGTACCGGTTGCCTCTGGTGCTCTGAGGGTATGGTCCCATTAGGTCTGCTTCTGCTAGGTGCGTCCATGGGGTGCGGGGTTGTAATGGTCTTCCTACTTGTTTGGGCACTGAGTAGGCTTTGTGTCGACAGCACGTCTCGCATCTTGTGACGTACTGTCGAACATCTCTGCTGTTTCCGCCCCATGTATAGACTTCTCCAATGTCGCGTAGGGTCTCTTTGATGCCTTGGTGGCCAGCTTGACGGTGGNGTTTCCGCCCCATGTATAGACTTCTCCAATGTCGCGTAGGGTCTCTTTGATGCCTTGGTGGCCAGCTTGACGGTGGTTGTAGTGGTGTTGACCTTTGTCCTCTTGTAAATCTGCCAGTACCCATATCTTCTAGGGCGCATCTGGGTTTCCATTTTGTGCCTACACTAGTTTGCCTCGGAGATTGTACGATTAGGACTGGTCCTACAGCAAGCATTGGATTTTGGGGTATCGCTGCTTGTAGCAGTTCGGGCAGTACCTGCTCACCTGGAGCTGCTGGAGTCATGCATTCCTTCAGGCTATATGGTGGAGCTGTGCTTCGATTGACTTCCACTTTGATTTGGGCAGCATCTGGGGGGTACAACTCATTAATTAATGTCTGAAGGGCTGTGTCAGGCTGGTCTTGACCGGAGGTGGTGGCGTGCTTTGCACCCCGGTTCCTTCGTTTCCCGTCCGCCGCTCCTTATTCCCTGTAGTGCTGGTTGTCTGTTTGCTTTCGTCACATGGCTGGTCGCTAGCTCCCCCTCCTCCTTTCTCTGGCATCCAGCGCTCTGTCTCGCTCTTTGTTTGGCAGTTCCTCTGGGCAGTGCCAGCACTTAGGGAGTGTCGTGATGGGAAGAGGAGGAAGANGTCTCGCTCTTTGTTTGGCAGTTCCTCTGGGCAGTGCCAGCACTTAGGGAGTGTCGTGATGGGAAGAGGAGGAAGACGAGCAACAGGGGGTTCCACTCGACCTTCGGTCTGCCTTCTCTCCTCCTTTACCTTGCTCTCGAGACTAGGTAGTCAATTGTTTGGGAGCAAGGGATTTTTAATAGATTCAGTAGGTCTCTTCATTCCCTTCGGGGATTATAGTTTTGTAAATTTGTACTTTCCTATGTATAAATATATCTGAGATGTTTATGGCTTGGTTGTGACTGTCAAACTCCATTGTCAGACGGGCTAAAACTCGCTGGAAAACTGGGTTGCTATCCGGTCGCACAGCTGCGANGTCTCGCTCTTTGTTTGGCAGTTCCTCTGGGCAGTGCCAGCACTTAGGGAGTGTCGTGATGGGAAGAGGAGGAAGAGGAGCAACAGGGGGTTCCACTCGACCTTCGGTCTGCCTTCTCTCCTCCTTTACCTTGCTCTCGAGACTAGGTAGTCAATTGTTTGGGAGCAAGGGATTTTTAATAGATTCAGTAGGTCTCTTCATTCCCTTGGGGGATTATAGGTTTGTAAATTTGTACTTTCCTATGTATAAATATATCTGAGATGTTTATGGCTTGGTTGCGACTGTCAAACTCCATTGTCAGACGGGCTAAAACTCGCTGGAAAACTGGGTTGCTATCCGGTCGCACAGCTGCGACCATTCGGTCATAAATTCGCCATACCTGGCCCACCATTCTTGTGCCTTTCCACTCATCTGTTTACGGGTCCGGGTGACCCATTGTTTGGGTGGTATGTCGTTCGTCCTTAGCTCACTGTGTTCACACTCCTGTGTGAAGGCAACAGAGTCATCCTGCTGCCTGCTGCCTATTCTGGCAATTGAGGACCGTCGGGCTTATGGCTACCTGGGTAACTCCGTCTGTACTCTCCGCCCCTCTGACACACCGTACAGTGATAAACTAGGCCGGGGCAATTGAGCATCTCATCCGCCCACCCGATGCAGCTATGGTGGAAAGTCTGGTTACATATGATACACCTCACCTTCTTAATACCTCGACCTGGACACGCAATACAGTCTCAATGGGCCTCTTGCTGATGGCGGCACTGTTTGCACCTGAATTCCAAGCCGTCTGTGTAACAGGGTTCGTCGTTCCACCACAGGCAGCGGTAGTGGAAATGACCTTGGCAGTGTGCGCACCCAATCGAGAATTGGCCCTCGGCATTGCACATGGCAATGCGACACCATGTTTATTGGCCTTCGGGTTCCATGTTATTTGTGGACGTTTCGCCACCTGTGGCTACGTTCTCTCCCACTTAGGACATATCTCTGGCTAGTAGGGTTGGGCGCCACTGGGTTTTGCTAGACTCCCCGAAGTCAGTATTTTCACTAGCGTTTCTCCTGGCCACTTTTTTAATCTCAGGGTTGTGCTGACCTGGTTCTGTTAAATTAACCTCCGTTAATTGAACTGTGGCCCCACATTGGGCGCCACGGGCTCTCTATTGACACGTGACAACCAGAAGGACTAGGGCATGTCTACAGCACTAGGTGTTAGGTTGCGTCAGGTCAGACACACACGGCTCGGGGGCAGGTTCTAATGTGGCGGAGTCTGCAAGCTCTGGTGCTTGGACAAGGTCGGGTGGGTAGACCATCGACAAGGCACAAAGTCTAGCTGAGCAAGGTGAGACCTCTAGACGGCTGGTGTAAGTAGGGCTGCTGGCTTACGTTGCCCTCGCCTCGCCTGTGGCTGACATGCGCTCAGAGGTTGGTGTCCAGGGTTCGGTCTCTTGACTGAACTGGTCGTTGGTATCGGCGTCTGGGTGGCCCTCTCTGGATGCTGGTACTGGTTCAACAAGCAGGCAGCTGGCCGGTTGTCTGCATCCGTACGTAGCACGTAGGCTGTTACATCTTGCTCTATACCCAGGTCTAGGGGCAGGCACCGGTGCAGGTCCTCGACGATGGGATGGGCAGCTATGGGGGTTTAATTAAGGGTCCAAATACATTACAGGGGAGGACTAAGAGGTTTAGTATTTGTGCATATGTGTAATTTTATTCCACAAGGTTTTTTGCCTGAGGTGTCTTCATTGTAATGTCTATATTTATTATTTTTGTAGTTAAAGTTTATGGCATCCTGTCTACTTTTTTTTTCTGACTTAATTCCATGTTTAAATTCTCTATGTTTATACATCAACTAAGACTGCCTAGTTTGGCTTCTATTCTGGGTGTCCTGTTTTTTTTCTCTACATAGTATGCTGGTTTTCTACAAAACCCACTGCCAGATGCTTTGGAAAATTGCAAAGAGGGGAGATAAGAGGTTAGAGGGCATTCTTCCCCACCACCAAGTGCACTGTAAGGTCCTCAATGCCTGGCAAGGAGAACATATGAATTTGTTGGTGACAGTGTTCAGTTGGTAAACATGCACACACACTTTGGAGAACGACGTCACAAGATAAGCTGATTCTTGTGATTACTTGGGCAGATATTTGCAGTAAAGACAACCATTGTGGTTATCGTGGACAGAAAGTTCAAGATTGTCGCCGGTCTTCTGTAGAAGTTTGACCAGGAAGAAGATAGTCGTATAATGAAAACATCTCTTAATGTTGCTGCCAATCCATCAAATACTACGCGTACTTCTGTAGTGGTACTANTAGAATACTACGCGTACTTCTGTAATGGTACTAGCTTCTTTGATTGAGTACTGTGTGGTGAGGGATCACATTAGCTAGTACAGTATGTACAGTTATTGGATGGGTCTGGGTTATTTATACACTTGTCATGCATGACTTTGGCCCTGGTCTTCATATTCCTTCAAAACATCTTTTACTCCATAGCCAGCTACAGCGACTAACTATTTCTCATGCTACTCAAATCTCAACGTCACTAGTATTGAATCTCCCATGCTCTTGCTTTGCCTTTATTATTATAATTTTTTAAAACATTCAGTGTAAGAAGTGATGGTTTAAAGACAATTTCAACTATTACAGTCTTAATTGACACAAAGCACATTTAGCTAAATTGGTACAATGCAGCAGACAAGGAAGCAAGCAACGAAGATGACAGTATGCAAGATGGACACAAGACACTGTGTTGAAACAGCAGGATACCAAGTGTAACCTCCCCTTCCTCCCCCCTCCACATCATCATCTTGTCCCATGCTTGTACTGTCCGGATGAGAATGCACCCTTAACTAAAGGCATCCAAGGTGACAGCGAACATCTCTACCTTGCTACAGGACCACATGTGGGAACATAAAACAGCCTCATTCAGATAATAGTGTGTGTCAACCATTGATATGATATGGCTGTAACCTATAACTTTGTATACATGAGTTTCATGAGTTATGTAATGTGACTAGCTGAGGCCATGCAACTGGTGANTCTGTAACCTATAACTTTGTATACATGAGTTTCATGAGTTATGTAATGTGACTAGCTGAGGCCATGCAACTGGTGACCTGTGAAGCAAACCTTAGGGTTGAGCACCCCACCTCAGATAATATCTCCTCTCAGTTTCTGTTCTGAATAATATATGTTCATAAGAAAATGAACCTGTTTTAATGTTGAGTTTCATGTGTGAATGACTTTGTGTTGTAGAGATTATTGAACACTATGTAGTAACTGGAGTGATTTGCAGCTGAATCTAACGAAAACCAGCCATCCCTTGTTCATTGCTTAGTTCTAAGTGTTATTTGTTGAGAGCATAGTACAACTTAATAGTGTTCTCACCTCAAACACCATAGGTGCATAGCAGTGGGTGAAGAATGTAAGTTCTGTGTGTCATGTTCGCAGAATTCGGCCGTGGCTGCTAGTAAACGAGAGCAACGTTCTGCTGATGAATCTTTGAGGTACGTCAGTTTTTGCAATATGACACTCTTGTTGTTTGGCTTAGAAGCAGTGGCAGCATTTACAGTACAAAGTGCTGCTAGGTTCACAAGAGTTACATTTTGTCCTTTTCATTTGCATATGAAAACAAATTTTCATTGCTTGTGATGAGATGCAACATGTAGCATGTAGCTTTATTTTGCTCATTGCCATTTTTCCCCATCACAAATTGCATAAATGTAGCATCATGCTCCTTTGCTAGTTTCTCTTTGCCTGCGGGAAAACAGTCAAGCTGCATTTAGTGCGGCTGACAGTGGGAAAGATTTATTGATTACTGTTGGTCTAATCACAGTATGAGGGACTTAAATTGTCCCTAATACTAGGACAGTTGAAGTGTTAAGATAGTTGTGCTGCACAATTTTGCTGAAAAACATGATTGTTCTGTTTAAGTACAAAAGAAAACAAATTTAAAACGTTTGTATTTCATTCTACTACAAGCAGCAGCAACTGCAGTCTATTGTGGTGAAGATATAATTATTCGAGCATTTCCACTCACAGACTGTTGCTTCCTAATAAAAGCAAGGCAACAAAAAATTACTTGTTGAAACCTATGTAAATGGGACAGCAGTATGCTACATGTTACCAAATCTACCTCTAGTTTACATAATTTTGGAAAACTGTTTTATCCAGTAGCAGACTCAACTCCCATTTTGGTGGTGTTTTTGGCATCAATCTGTACACCACTATGCTGCTAGGCTGCACTGCCAACACATCAAGATGCAACATCTTAACCAGTTCAACAGTATACAGTTGTGTGTTCCATATCCACTTGATAATCACAAGGTGGACTTTATACTGGCCAAAAATGGTTACAGGATGTGTGTACAACACTATAACACTTTTTGTGACAATGGGAAGCCATGTACACCCTTTTCAGGTATGGTTTTTTAGGGAGGAGTTTCGGCCATTGAAATAAAGTAATATTTCAGTATGAAGACCTCGATTATCTCATAAGAAGTCACTGAAAATGGATTGTGTCTGATGAGTTACATGTGACCTTCTGTTTCGTCTTCTTTCTTTCTTTCTTTCCCAGTGACACATTTGTACATTACTGTCTGTGTTATCATTTTATTCTTTACACATCTGAATGTTATATAAATATAAATAACTATACACATTATTTTAATAAAACAAATTTTCTTGCTAGAAGCAACTGAAAATGAAATTTGTGCTTGTTTAAAATTATGGGACTCTTCATTTGAACTACATTTTTTGCATCTTGCGGCACTCCTTTTGAACTACATTTTTTGCATCTTGCGGCACTCCATTTGAACTTCATTTTTTGCATCATGCGACACTCCTTGTAACCTTAATTTTTGGCATCAACAAGTGATATAAACACACAATTTTCTAGGGTATTGTTTTATTCGAAAGAAGTCTGAATATTGAATTAAATTTATATATTTTATTTTAAACATCTAATTTTCTGACAATAAGCATTTGAAAATGGACTTTGCAGATGCTGAAATTTATGCAGTGTTCAAGGTTTAATTTTTTTGGTGCCAAGGGGAGTTCTAAATACCTCTGTAGGCTGTCATTTAATTTGAGAAACATCATCTTATTGAATGCAATTAATATTTTGTTAGAAAGACACATTATTTTTTCACCAAAAACAGTGAAATGTAGACTTGATATGAAGAAACTTCTACCACAATTTTAAATTAAAGTGTGTTGAATTCAGTCTATTTCAATTTTACAATGTGAGTGATTTTATGAAGTCAGCAATTTTACAGTCTCGTTCTAGGGACCTGTGCTAAAATGTTCCATTTTTAGCAGTGTTTAGTAAATGTTGACGTGTGACTGCCTAGGGAGAAGGGCGCCACATAAGATTGGGATGTTTTTATTTCTGCACCAGGTTAGTTGTGTAGGTAGGGGGCGGACTCTACTGTGGAGGCGTCTGTACTATGACCCGCCAGCCTCGCACTGGAGCAGGTGGCTGGGCAGGCTGGCTCAGCTGACGCCTTCATGTACCGGGTGCGCAGTAAGGGTGGCTGTCGACTTTGTTGTGTGTGTGACGTACGCCTAGTCCTGGTTAGGGACTGCCTGTAGTCCTACTCTACATCGGAAACTATTCCCAAATTGCAGTCCCCTGCTGCTCCCTTTGAGGATGACTCCTACCAGGATCGGGAAAAGGCAAACGTTCACTACAGAGCAAGGAAAGACAGAAGTTAGCTAGACTACATGTTTTATTCCTTTGAGAATAGAAACATGGTGATCCGTACTACCTCCTACCTCGACATGTGAAGGGGCCTCTCGGCTTGAGGAGACTGGCTTGAAGAGCATAGAAGAGCTGACAATTAAGTAGTTGTGATAACAACTGAACTCTAATTGTGGTTTGTAGTCCTGAAGGGACCCCAGGCACCACGTCTGGTGTACGTGTCAGGTGTGCGTGCATATTCACGTAACAGAAAAAGTGTATTGAAATTTTTGCATCATCCTCTTTAACTTTTCATAACTTCTTGCTCTTTTACCTTATTACCTTAATTCTCTCCATAACCTTGCTATCACATAACTCATGCCCCTATTTAAAAAACCAAAACTTCTAAGGGAAAAATGTTTTATCATTTGCCAACGTGCCGAGATCAGTGTTTTCACACAGACTGTATAACTGAAAGCACTATTTTCATACAGAGCGCTAGTAGAAAGTACTTCAGTGTTGTCTCTATGGATATAGTTACTTCCAGTTCTGTTCATCTGTGCTGCTCGTGTGAGCATGTGGGTTACATTTTGTTTGTTGTGTTATTGTCTTCTTGAAAGTACTCTATGGAAATTTCTTATTAATTGTGAGAAATGAAAAAACTAAGCAATTACACAGCTTCTTTCAAACTGAAAGTGATAGCGTTCGTGGAACAACATGGGAACAGTTTTACAGGTTAAGAATTTTCATTGAATGAAAAACTTTTGCAAGTGTAATGAACACACTTCATTAAGTCTTTTCCGGAGGACAACGAGTGTTAAAAGTTTTACTGGTTCGCCATCTTGTCAGACTGACCAACACACACTGTCGCAGATAGTACACGAGTTAAGTTCACTCATAACACTTCACCAAAAAAAAACATAAAACTGTGATGTCGTGAACACCGCCCACCCAGACCAAAATGAGTTCTCAACCACAACCCATATTTACAAGTAACAGAGAAAAAAAAGAGAAAAAAAATGTCAAGCACATTACATTCACACTACTCTTATACTTTTTGAATAGGAAGCCTGTACAGTTTGTGCACTAGAAAGCGCAGCTCTCCCTTTTGGACGCATATGTCGGCCACCCTTACAACACCATCTTTGCCTGGGTGGACCTTAACCGCCCTGGCCAAGCACCATCCTTAAGGGGGTACACTATCTTCTCCAACTAGGACGAGGTCCCCCACTTGGAGTTCAGACTGTTGGGTACACCACTTCCCTCGAGGCTGCAGATGCTGGAGATATTCCATGTACCATCTTCTGCAGAAATATGTTGCAAGGGTACACACCATTTTCCATCATTTGGAGATGGCAGCAGGTTTGGTCTGTTTCTTGTGGCTCCGGTACAGCCACAAGTGGTGCTCCAATCAAGAAGTGATCAGGGATTAAGGCAGATGCATTATAAGGGTCGGACGACATTGGGTGTGTTCCGATTTCACTGCAGCCTCCCACAATCCACCTTGATGAGGACTGGCAGGTGGCAGGAAGTAAAAATTCAATGGAATGAGAAGATGCAAAATTTTCCTAGGGTGGTGATTTCAGTAGATTCTGGAATATCAGAGTTAGCTGTCGGGAGGCACCTACGAAATTGGTCCCACGGTTAGAATACAAGGCAGTACACAGTCCTCTTCACGAAACAAAATGGGACAAGGTTGCAATGAAGCTATCAGTAGTCCAGTCAGATACAACTTCAGTGTGGATATTGTTTGTGACTAAACACATGAAGATTTAGATATAAGCCTTCTGGTTAGGACAGCGACGTAAGCCATTNTGTGGATATTGTTTGTGACTAAACACATGAAGATTTAGATATAAGCCTTCTGGTTAGGACAGCGACGTAAGCCATTTAGACGAATTGAAATGGGTCCTGCATAGTCAACACCTGTACGCACAAAGGTTCATGCCGGAGTGACTCTGTCTTGTAGATTGCCCATGAGAGGTGGATTATTGCTGGACTTGCAGCGAAAACACTGAACACATTTANGGTGGATTATTGCTGGACTTGCAGCGAAAACACTGAACACATTTAAAGACTGGTGGGAATCAGGCATCAAGCAGACAGATTCCAAAACTCTTGAGATATGAGTGATTGTAATAGTTGGGGTGCAGTATGAAGGTATTTGGCATGATATTGATCAACATGAGAGCTTACAACAGGGTGATCTTTAGGCAACAAAATTTGGTGTTTAGCACCATAATTTAGATCTGCATTGTTCAATTGGCTGCCTGCCCTCAGCACACTGTGATCATCTACAAAGGGAGAAAGACATTGTAACCTAGTAGAACATGGCTGTTTCTGTTTGAGACGAAACAAATCATCCTTGAAGCAGGCCTTTTGCACACATTTACATACAGCATATACAAACTGTTTCAATTCTAGTGATGACAATTGTCCACTGCCGTGGTCTTGTTTCCAAAGGGACTTGATAAATTGCAAGACCTAAGCAATTATATCCATCAGCTTAGACCATGCAGGTGGTTGTCGCAATATTTGCAATTCTGCCAAATGATATTCTCTCGTAAATAGTGTTACATGAAGTGACTTCAATTCAGGAACATCTACAAGAAACTGAGGCCATGTGTGTGGTGGGCAACCAGTCACTGAGGTCCTTGCCCCCACAGATTATGTGACACGAGCTCTTGTGGGAATACACTACAGCTAGCACAGTCATCTGGGTTGTCCTGTGACCGGACATGTCTCCACATTTCAGGGGGCACTCATTCTTGTATTTGTGCTGCACGGTTTGCAACAAAGGTTTTTAATTAATACGGTGGAGTCTTTATCCACGCCAGAGTCATACTAGAATCAGACCATGCTACAGCCGATATTTCAGTTACTGAGGATGGAATTTCAAACAATAATATAGCAGTTTGGCCAAGAGATGTGTGCCACAGAGTTCCAATCTGGGAAGAGACTCTTGCTTGAGGGGGCCACTCTAAGATTTAGCCATGACTAGTTAGACACACACACTTCTCCATTAGTATCTACATACCTTAAGTACACAGCAGCTGTGTACGCCTTCTCCAAGGCGTCTGAAAACCCATGCAGTTCTGCACTGGTGACCCTTGGACATATAAAGCGAGGCAATTGCAGTGATTTTACAACACCTAAGTTCTCAACGAAGTTGTTCCGCGTGGTCTCTGCTTGAGGTGGCAGAGGTTCATCCCAATCCAGACCGTGAGTTCAGAGCCACTGCATGAGGATGTTGGCCCAAACAACTATTGGAAACAACCAGCCCACAGGATCGTAGATCTAGGCAATTTGTGACAATACAAAGTGTTTGGTAGCAGCACCACTAGTGACACAAAAATTATACAAAAATGTGTCTTTTTCCTGGATTCCAGTGTAATACAAGTACATTTACAACTGGTCCAGCTGAAAACTGAAGCGTTTTAGGATGTTCACAACGGTCTGGAGGCAGGTCTTCCAAAACCGTAGGGTGGTTACTAGACCATTTTCGTAACTCAAATCCACCCAACTGCAAGAGGTTCTTCAACTAGTCTTTCAACACGCAAGGCAATTCCACCATTGCGAATCCTGTCACAATGTCATCAACAAAGATGTGTGTCTTTAAGGTATTGGAGGCCAAAGGGTACAAATGACCATCCAAGGCTAGCTGCTGCAAGGTGCGTTGGCTAAAAATGGAGATGATGACAAACCATAAGTTACAGTGTTCAGTTGGTACACAGAGAAGGGCTGAGAAGGACTGTAATGCCACAGAATGAGCTTATAGGGTCTATAAAAGATTAAATTAAGATTTGCCTAATTTCACAAGAAAATGCAACACAGTAGAGGCTGAAGTGGAGGATATGTGATTTCATTTTGAAGTTTGGGTTCTGGTAGGAGAATGTCATCAGAGATAGGCCATTTTAATTTTTGCACAACCATCAAACACTGCACGCAGCTTGTGGTTGAACTCGAAGTTTTCATGACACCATGATGAGGTACATAACACTCATTACATTCTGACCCAACTGGATGTTCACTCGGTGAGATGTAAGGTTCCATACCGCCTGAATCGACATAACCCTTCATGAAGTCTTGGTACATCGTTTTGAAGGATGGATGGTGAGCAAGCTTTCTTTCTACGGAATGAAATCGATGCTCTGCGTGCATACGAGTGTCTCCAAGCTGCTGCTTTTGGGGTAGTATAGGAAGACGAACCATGTAACTACCTGTTCCTTCACGTGAATGGGTGTGACTTTCACAGTATTCAACATCTGGTGGTTTCATATGGGTTTGGAGAGGCTCTTCACTTTCCCAGAACCTCTTCAGAGTAGATTTCAGGGTATTGCCCATCCCAAAAAACATTGATACTCTCTCTTCGTTTGGAGTTTTAGACGACTGTAACACAGGACATTCACCAAATATAACCCAGCTGAATTTTGATTCCAGCACTACCGGTAACTCCTTACCAAGTTTCAGGCATCCAGTCATGCAAGTGTGCGCTTATACATCTGCACCAAGCAAATTGATGGATGTTGGCTTGTCAAAGTGAGGATCAGCAAGTGGCAGGGAACCCAGCTGCATGCAAATACCTGAGTCTACGACTGTACGTGGCAAATTGCTAGTGATTTTTGACACCACCAACTGTGAATGAATAAACTCAAATTGTGGATACACCAGTGATTGTAGCCTGCAATCAACTGCTCCTTTGAGATTTACTGCATTTTTAGACAGACCTGACACACGTTCTACCACCTTGCTACGAGGCAGACATGAAACCTGAACTGCGGATTCTGTGATAAAAGATGCTTGAGCTGCATTATCAAGAAGGCACCACATCACATAAGACTTGCCATCAATTCCATATATTTTGACCAGTGCAGTTGCTAACAAAACTGTAGTTTGGCGCTCACTAGCTGACAAACCCCCAAAATTCATCATTTGTCGTGGCTTGCGACTGGGGATTCTTTGTTCACTTCAGCGTTCTGATCACTATGAAGGATGTGATGATTTTGTTTGCACTTCATACATATATTCACTGAAGAACACTCAGCCAATTTATGTGAAATTCCCAGACAATTAAAGCACATCCTCTTTCTCAAACTATTTTCTGTCTTACTTCTGTTGATGCATCCAGGAACTGGGAGCTCGTGTAGATCAAATGGGTAGTTTGTATGCACAGTACACATGAGCTTGATGACTATTTTGTTGCAAAGAAAGACTTCTGAGGTTTCTGAGAACCTATAGCTAATAGTTTAGGTTGAGTGACTTGGGTCTCGTGATAAAAGTCAGGATGAACATACTTAGAACTGACATCATTAGGCTAACACAATCCATCTTAATGACTTCAGTTTGCAGAAACTGCAATAATTCCAACACTTCAGGAAGGATGTTTTGACCTACAGTGCGAGAATTCTCAAATTTGGCACACAGTAATACGTCCAGTTTTTTCATTAATACTATCACAAGAATGGGATTGCTCATAGTGACATTATGAACTAAGACTTCCAAGGCTCAAGCATTTTCATTAAATGAATTCGCAAAATGTTGAAGTGACTTCAGGTTTGAAGAATTCACCAGGTGTAAGTCAAGAATCCAGTTTATGTACATTGTGGTCATTTTCCTATTGCTTTTGTAGTGTGAAGTTATTAATTCCCATGCTACAGTATAGTTTTAGCTGGTAACAAGGAGGTTCTTGATCAGTTGGAATGCTTCACCCTTAAGGAATTCAGTAAGATATTGAAATTCCTCCACATCTGCCAAAGCATGATTTTCTTGAATGGGAGCACTATATAATTGAGAAAATGTGGGCCAGTCTTCCCACTGTCCAGAGAACATCGGCAGGTGTAGCTTTGGTAACCTTACATTCATGTGTGATACAACTGCAGTCAGGACTTTTTGCTCAACATTTTCTGCAAGGAAGGTGGTTATTTGAGTGCTGGTGTCAGACAATAGAGCATTAAAATTACAATGAAGTTCCAGAAAACTTGCATTTACATAGTCTTGCGGCATGTTTTCTTGTTGCAGAAACTGATCGAACAACAAATTTGCGGCTATATATATTTTACCAATCTATTTGGAAAGTGCACGTAGTTCGTGCACTGTGGCCGTCACTTCAGAAACATTGCTAAGAGTTTGTACCTTTTGCATTATGTGCGTGACCTTGGACTCTTGCAGCTTAAGTTTCAACGAAAATGTGAATTTCATTTTGCGGAGGGAAAAAAATGCCAAACTGATGTGACAAGTAGTACTAAAAGAGGTTAACTAGTAATTATCTTTCCTTCAGTACCAGTTTACAACTCATGGAACAAGGTTATAAACCGACATGGAAAAAAAAATAAACATACTGAGTACTGACGTTTCCATACTTCGGGCCACTCTGATAATGTTTAACTGGGTCAGCACTGCTATAGCTTGCAACGTACTTACGTAAACACAGACGAGTCAGGTACTACACACAAACACAGTTCAGCACATAATTCCATATGAACCGGAGATAAGTAAGAGTCCTTTTCCTTCATGGGATATGGGGTTGTAGAATAAAATTTTGTTCCACATGCGACGAGACTGAGACAAACCATCCATACAATGGCAATGCAAATTACATGGCTTCAAAGCTTCATTACGTGTGAAAAATTACACAGATCGATGAACATACATGAGTCAAGTTCACTCATAACACGTCACCAAAAAAAAACATAAAACTGAGAAATCCTAAACATGAGGACTAACCGAAATTAAAAGACAAGCTAAAGGAAACGAATCTAAGAAGGATAGTGTTCCGCGGGCTGAAACTTTACAAATTTCCTGAAGTGGGCGAAGCTGTTTTAAGTTATGTATGGGAAATTGTAATTTTGCAAATAATTGTAATTTATATGTTTAGGAAAAATTTTCTTTTTCTATACTTTTGGAAATCTAAGTAATTACGGGAGTATTTTGAGGTGATAGCAACTTGTATTTATTTTATATATTTTCTATTTTTAAAATTTTTAAATTTACTTTCAAGTTGTTTTGACAGTAGCAATGATCATCGTAAGATGATGCAACACCTTTTACTTTTATTAGTAAGCCAAGGAGAGCTGTTGGTTGTTGTAATACGGTGCAATATAGGTAGATTGACGTGATGGGATACACTACGTGTTGCGAGGAGTGGTTTAGATATGACCGCATCATGCGATGCCTTGATTGGGCAGTTTTTTGTAGTGTAATAAAGCTTTCAGAAGATACTCACAGTAACCACGGCCTCCCTCATGTCCAGTGACAGCTGTCGTGCAAGAGTAGTAAAGAGTAACAAACCAGCGTCAGTTAATTCTCGGTAACAGAGCATATCAGAAGATGGGTGTTCGAAGAGTACGCGCAAGTGGCGATTGTAACTCTCACCGGTAGTGCCTACAACATCCTATCTTTCTTTTTCATCATATTTTTGACTAAACTTAAAAGTACTAAATTCTTTCCGTCGGGAGGGGGGGAAGGGTTATTAATTCAGGTCGTCAGGAGTTTTATTTCCTTTCCTGTTTCCGTAAATATCTTTACGAGATAAGGGTGTTTTTGACTGAAGGATAAAATCAATACTGTGATTCTATCGCAATGTTGCTTGTGTGTTAAGTTTTATTTTGTGCTGCTGCTGTAACTGAACTGTAATTTTTNACTGTGATTCTATCGCAATGTTGCTTGTGTGTTAAGTTTTATTTTGTGCTGCTGCTGTAACTGAACTGTAATTTTTTCTATGCTGCTGTATTAACTGACCTGCATAGCGTAATAAAATTCAATTGCTTTATATTTCCGGCTCGTCTGNTTTTTTCTATGCTGCTGTATTAACTGACCTGCATAGCGTAATAAAATTCAATTGCTTTATATTTCCGGCTCGTCTGATTATTTATTTTGGGTGCTTTATAAACCTGAGTCTCAATGTTCACATCCGACTTAGGCGAGCTAATTTTCAACTTGTGCCACTCCTGGCACATCCCATAACATTACAAAATGTGAAATAATGGTGGTTATATATCATACAAAATCATTCAAATGAAAGCGGGGAAAATAATCTTTGAGAAGAACATTTCATCTAAAGACTTACGGCATCTGGATGCTGGGTCGTTAGGTTCATGAAGCGAAACAACTGGTTTGTGCATTAGAGAACATCTATTTATCAAAAATTGCCTGTAGACTTTTCAGAAATGGTTCTAAACTTCCAATGATTTGTTTTGTGAAAGTATCAAGAACAGTGTTACATTTTGGGACAGACAGATAACACAAACCAGATGCCTGTATTTTTTGATATGCCATGCAATTCCAGTGTTGATATCAAGGGTGTGAAGTCCATAGCAGTAGAACCACAGTAAATGAAAAACTACGGTGCACAGTAATACTGTGTGTTACTCCAGTTGATAGGAAACTTCTGCCCTGTGTCATTTTTAAAAGGAAAACATTGCCAAAGGACAAAAATTTCCCTAATGGGTTAAGATTGCTGTCCAAAAAATTGAGTTGATGGATGAACAACTCCTGCTGAAATGGATTAAAAGTGTACGGATGAAGCAGCCGGGTGTATTATTGTGGAAGAATGTATTGTTAGTGTTCGACACTTTTAGGGGCCATCTGGTTGAACAAATTAAAAAAATTATACAAGATAATTAAACAGGCTCGGCCGTTATACCAGACGGTTTGATATCAGTATTACAACCCCTGGATGTATGTATAAACTAACCTTTTAAAGATCATGTGCACTTTATTACAAGTGGATGGCAGATGGAAAATTCGAACTGATACCAGGTGTGACCTTCAGTATCACAGATCTGCATATGAATCTAAGGCAGCTGGAATTTGATTTCAAATGAACTAATGCAAAAGAGTTTTAGGAAGTTGAGATATTGTGCAGCCTAGATGGAATGGAAGACTATGATATCTGATGTGATCGCAGCAGTGACATGATTTGTAAAATAGGCAGCTCAGAAAGTGATATCTTAGAAGAAGAGGTCTTAAAGCCTAAATCCTTTCATCGTCTGAATTGGCAANAATAGGCAGCTCAGAAAGTGATATCTTAGAAGAAGAGGTCTTAAAGCCTAAATCCTTTCATCGTCTGAATTGGCAATTTTTATGTCACCATTGTTATAGCATGTTTCAACTGTAAAGCCCGTTCAAATAGCATGTTGCCTTTACAACTGGACGTTAGTTTCTGTATGCAGGTCAGCCAAGATGGCGGTACAATGATCGTGATAATAGGCCTGGGCCTTATTTCAGTCTTAAAGTATTATATATATCTATAACATGTAAAAAGTCTATATATTTAATAATTTGCCCATTTCCTATTTCTTATTCAACTTAAAACAATTTTATTTCTCCACTTTGGGGTGGGATTCACATGAGTTGCACCCTGGCTTGAAAAGGGTTCAAATGTGCTACTTTTATGCTGTGAATTACAGTATATTTTCTGTGTGTGTCATTTCCTTATTNACTTGAAAAGGGTTCAAATGTGCTACTTTTATGCTGTGAATTACAGTATATTTTCTGTGTGTGTCATTTCCTTATTTACTAATGGCATGTGTTGTGTATGAGCTGCATGATGACAGTGAGGTTTTGTCAGGCGGCAGGTGTCGGAGCTGCAGATGCAGTGTGAGCAGTTGTCGTCGGACAACCAGAAGCTGGCCCAGGAGCTGGAGAGCATGCGGATTAGCCTGCACAGTGACGAGCAGCAAAGAGTAGCCTACGTCGAGGTGCAGTCACAGGGCTTCCAGGAGAAGCTGGATCGCCTCACTGCACAGCTTGTTGAGCGAGAAGAATCACTCACCCGCAAGGATGTGGAAATCAGGCAGCTGCAGGAGAACACAAGAAAGTTGCAGCTTGAAAATGAGGGGCTTGAGATTCTCAAAGCTCAAGTGAGTTGACTTCTATGCCCCCAAGTACATGCTTTTTACAGCATGTAAAAACCGGCCTCCTCTTCCAGTGCTTTTATAGTCTTGCTGGTTTATCATGACTTTTTTATCAAACAATGTAATGACATGTCATATATTTTTCCTTTCCCCCTCCAGTTATTCATTCCTTCCCACAAACAATGTTATTGTATTGCCCTGCTCTCATATGTTCACTACTTGATCTGTAGNATGTTATTTTAATGCCCTGGTCTCATATTTTCAGGTGAGTAAACTCTTTCAATTCACTACTTGCTCTGTAGAGTTTTATTTTTCATATGTATTGCTTGCTCAGATGACTCGACTTCTCCTGGCCAGACTTCTTGTCCAGGTGTGGCAAAGTCCTGAAAATATAGCAATAACATGAAACATAATGCAAATTTCCATATAAAATGTGAGATATTATGATTTTTTGCACTTCAAGATACAGTTTACAAAATGTTAAAAATCATGTATTTTTGC
Source organism: Clitarchus hookeri (assembly GCA_002778355.1). Lineage (NCBI taxonomy): Eukaryota > Metazoa > Arthropoda > Insecta > Phasmatodea > Phasmatidae > Clitarchus > Clitarchus hookeri. The sequence continues at coordinate 8,490 of NQII01010305.1, read as the reverse complement.
GAATTCATGAAGTTTTTATATGACATAGGTTCTTCTAACATGAATTTATATGTACCTTTGTGTATTGAAATATAAATGGAGTTAATAGTTATTTTGTTATTTAGTTATTTTGTGAGTCATTTAAGCACTGTACACACAAACTTAAATATTTTCTTTCCATCATGTCTATTTAAGGCCATTGATAATACAGATGCTAGTGATGTGTATCTTTGAGTGAACAAGTTTATTTGTAGATTATGAAACTGCGCTGGTGTAATGTTCACATCTGCGATGTACTACATATGTTATGGAGGCAGCTGGTGCAAAACATTTTGTTTACATACGAAGCATAGTCACTTTTAGCCAAAGTTTGTTTATTTTTCATGATTAGGAGGTTGAGAAGTGTTTGTATACTTTTACTAACCCAGAAGATATTTATTACTAAATTAAATTGAATTATCACATATTTGAACGCTGTAGTTTTCTAGCTAATTTTGTTTTTAGTAGAAATATTCTTAGTTTCTGTATGCAGTAAATTATGTTGGTTTGAAATACCGGAAAATGTGGTAAGTGCAAGATAGCAGACAGAAACCCTTTGTAATGATTTTAACCTGAAATCGACACACATGGGTCATTGGACTCTGAAACCCATTTGTCATTGTTGTAACGTTTTAATGTGTGTCAACACACAAACGCTGATGTGTAAATATTGTAACTTAACAGTTTCATATGAGGGATGAGATGCTGTCTGAATTTTTTAAAAGTAAAAAACTGGTTTTGGATAAGCAAATACTGTCAGCGGGACTAACAAAAAAATAATCCAAACTGCTGTTTCTTAAAGTTTTAATAGTACAATAACATGAAGATATATAGTAGAACCCTGCTTTTATGTTCATGTGTCNCTGCTGTTTCTTAAAGTTTTAATAGTACAATAACATGAAGATATATAGTAGAACCCTGCTTTTATGTTCATGTGTCTTACATTTTCCCATGTCTTACAATTTATTTTGGTCCAGCCAAATCTCCTAATTTTGTAAGTGTTCACATTCCTGAACGTGCACCAATATAATGAATGGTTCACGTTCTCAGAAGGTGCACTAATATCGTTGTTCACGTTCTCAGAATATGCACTAATATAATTGTTCATGTTCTCAGAATGTGCAGTAATATTGATGCCACTTCGTGCTTCTGAAATGGACTCATCAGTTCTCCCCCTAGGAGCTAGGCAGCTATGTGCTCCATTAACTGGGATTTGATTATGGTTGGTCTCTGCCTGACAGCACGCTTTGTCTGGGCAAGTGCAGCCCTAGCCGTCTTCTTCCTCCCAGGATAGTGATGTGTACTGAAGGTACCTAAGCTAAGGGGTCTTTCTGGAACCTGTAGGCTCAGGCACATCTGGATAGTGTTCAATGTATTCGGTCATAGAAGGGAACGCTAATCTGGCGTGATCTTCCCAGTGAGCCGGAAATTCCCCCTGGTGCAGATGCCTTAGGGGTTCGTCCCTGTTTACCTTCCCGTCAATGAGCAGTAAGGGGGGCAACATAATCGCTCAAGTCTTACTGTCAGGTTGAGGGTTGGTAACTACACAGTCTTAGAGGGGGGGGCGACATTATCGCTCAAGTCTCACCATCAGGTTCAGGGTACTGACTTTCCTAGTAAGGAACACTAAGTCCTCCTCTGATTCTCCAGTGACGTCTGAGGGGCGTCCAACCCCTCGAGTCAGGTGCACAGCTGGAGCCTCAGAGCTTTCCCTCCTCGGGCCTGGGAGGCCAGGTAAGACGCTCTATGCCGTTGCCAAGGGAGTGCCCAGGAGAGTAGCGTGATCTGCTAGCAGCCAAGCACCCAACTCTGGTAAGAATAAGGAGCTTCCTTCCAGACCTGATATAAGGTGGTTCACATCGCTGCAAAGCCATGTGCGAGTCCAATGTAGGATAGTGGTAGGTAGGGTAGCTATGAAAGCAGAAGGCTGACTTGAGAGCAAGTGTCTTTAATGGCAAAATGCTGAACACAGACTCCCGACATTTGCCCAGAAAAGCCTAACAGGCAAGAACCAAGCGTAACGTCAGGCGCATGGTGAACACTAGCCGACTGCACACACAGAACTTCAAACTGTAACGATAGCTGGCTAACTACGCGACACTCAGGCTGGGGACTTACTGCCAGTCAGCTCTTTAGTAAGCGGTAACTGACGTACATGGAGACAACTGGAAAAGTGTCAACAGAGTTCAGGCTGGAGAACTACTCCCAGTGAATTGCCTCGAAAATAGCCAGTTCGTGGCCTGTATACTACTTTGAGGGCTGTGGCAAGTGAGGGGCGCATGAAGCTGCAAGAGAGTGGGGGCAGCCAAGCCTCCTGCGCATCGATGCATGTGCGGTACCAGCCGGCCAAGTGCAGCCTTGGGCAGGAGGTGGCCCACCCACTGAAGTGACGAGCTTGCGGACTGCCTACTGGCAGGCGGCGCAGCACACTTCCGGCATTGAGATGTACAAAGGATATGGCGAACGTGTTAGNTGCGGACTGCCTACTGGCAGGCGGCGCAGCACACTTCCGGCATTGAGATGTACAAAGGATATGGCGAACGTGTTAGCGATGGCGTGTAACCGCACAGAACTGGGGCAGTGACAGAAGCGCAGGATACTACGAGCCAAGGACGTTGCCTCGTGACACGTGAATATAATGGTTCACGTTCTCAGAATGTTCACTAATATAATGGTTCACATTCCAATAATATGCACTATTATAACAATTCACTTCATGCATGTTAAGTTTTTTAACCCCTGTAAAAATTAAACAATAATTTGAGAATGTGGCTTTCTTACACTTTCAAGCAGTCGCTGGAAAAATATCACATAAACTGAAAGAAAACAAATCTTGAAAAAAACACACACACACTCTCTTCCTCTCTCTCTCTCTCTCTTTCTCTCTCTCTCTATTTCTCTCTCTCTATTTCTCTCTCTCTCTTCCTCTCTCTCTCTCTTCCTCTCTCGCTCTTTCTCTCTCTCTCTTCTCTCTCTCTCTTCTCTCTCTCTCTTTCTCTCTCTCTCTGTCTTTTTTGTGTGTGGGGGTGCGCGCGCATTCATGCATGTTTTTTTAAAATCATGCCACCATTTTGTTTATTACCAGATGCTTTAGTTCACAAAACTGTTGCCCTTACTTTTTTTTTTTTCATTAAAACTGGTAACATTCAAGTGTGTGTGAGAGAGAGAGAGACAGAGTGAGAGACAGTGGCAGAGGGTGATGAGGAGGTGGAGAGAGAAACAGGGGTGTGTATGAATGGGTTGTAGGAGACTAGCAGAGGAGGGATGAAAGAGAGAGAGTGTGCATGTGCGTGCACGTGCACGTGCTTGCACGTGCGAGTGGCATGCGAACAGCAGCCACACACTTAATTTAGCATTCTGTATTGATGTACCGTTTTCTGTTTTCCACATCCTGAAGTGCAACAATTTTTCCTGTTGCACGATTAATTTATGACAATGATACGAGTTGGAAGCTAAGTCGAAGTGGACAAAAATGTCTGTGTGCTTATTGATCTGCTCAGAGTATAAAACAGATATTTATTTTGTGTATAACTTGCTGAAATAATTTTAATGCACCATATTGTACTGTTTTTTTTTTTTTGTGAAACATATATTTATGTATATTATACATGCAATATTACTCCTGGACATAACCTACAATTTANTTTTTTTTTTTTTGTGAAACATATATTTATGTATATTATACATGCAATATTACTCCTGGACATAACCTACAATTTATTGTAGCATTTCCTGTTACTTACATTTTCCCACAACACCATCATTTTTGTATTGTCCCGTGAAAAGTGTAAGATAAGTTTTGTACTGTATATCTATAATTTTTCTGTGTTTACAGTGGACTCTTAATGTACCGNTTTTTTTTTTTTTGTGAAACATATATTTATGTATATTATACATGCAATATTACTCCTGGACATAACCTACAATTTACTGTAGCATTTCCTGTTACTTACGTTTTCCCACAACACCATCATTTTTGTATTGTCCTGTGAAAAGTGTAAGATAAGTTTTGTACTGTATATCTATAATTTTTCTGTGTTTACAGTGGACTCTTAATGTACCGNTGTGAAAAGTGTAAGATAAGTTTTGTACTGTATATCTATAATTTTTCTGTGTTTACAGTGGACTCTTAATGTACCGAACATGCATTTACCAATAAACTGTATTCACAGTTAATTTCCAGTGGTCCTGGAAAAATTCCTATACAAATAATTATATAGCTATTTGCTTTTATCGTTTATCGGATATTGTGTCTATTGAAATATCTTTTGGTTACGTCACCTAGGATTTCCCACAACAATCATCTTTAAGCTGGTTGTTTATGCAAACGTCTAGTAACTGGATGTGAAATACGTCAACGCCATGTGCGCCACCGTTTATCACACTGCTCTGCGGCACAGTGCAAGACTGGCTTGCTTCCTTCCCTACACATCTGGCAAGAGGGGAAGCAGTTGCCTATCAACTAGCAGGGTGACCTTGTATCTACTCTCTCTCTCTCTCTCTCTCTCTCTCTTTTTTTTTTCTGTATATACATTTCTTCCTCCCCTTAAATGTGCCTTCGAGACGAGTAGCTGTTTTCTAGCAACAAAAAAAAAGGAACATCCTCCTCTCTCATCCGCGTGCGCCTTCTTTCACCCCTTTCACGCCTAGCCACAGAGCAAGTAAAGTAAGTGTACCTGATGATTAGAAATTGAAACAAAGTTATCTGTCACTCAAAGTACATACACCTATCATCAATAGTATTTCAAAGCAATTGGTTTCACCTGAATATGTTATGCAAACATTTTAACAATAAATGATTATTATACAAATAAGTTTTCTTCTGTGATTAAATGTCACTTTCCTTGTACAAACGGTCTTTAATTGTATCCTGGCTGGTTTCTATCACACGTGGGGATAGCATGATGTCCGACATAAGGATGAAGAATGTCTTGACCGCTGTGTCCNCTGGCTGGTTTCTATCACACGTGGGGATAGCATGATGTCCGACATAAGGATGAAGAATGTCTTGACCGCTGTGTCCGTGGGTGCCCCTTGCCAAGAGGCATACTGGTAGACTGGTAGCAAGTCGTCCAGGATTCAAACCCCGCCTGGGGTGACGTGATGACACGTGAAGATGAGGCAAAGTCGTGTTTAATATGTGTCAGTACACGTTATGCGTCAATGCATATTTGTCTGCAGCTGTACTCAACTGTTACTAGTACATATATTTAGTTACATTTTTTCACATTTCTAGTGCTAAAATGCATTTTAAAAATATTTAAAATTACACAGTGTTNGTTATGCGTCAATGCATATTTGTCTGCAGCTGTACTCAACTGTTACTAGTACATATATTTAGTTACATTTTTTCACATTTCTAGTGCTAAAATGCATTTTAAAAATATTTAAAATTACACAGTGTTAAAGCATTAACAATTCTACTTGTAAAATACAAAGACATAATTGAAAGTAATGCGATGTTAACACATACACTGAAGAGCCAAAAAACTGGTACACCTGCCTAATATTGTGTAGGGCCCCCGCGAGCATGTAGAAGTGCTGCAAGACGACGTGGCATGGACTCGACTAATGTCTGAAGGCATGCAGGAGGCAATTCACACCATGAATCCTGCAGGGCAGTCCACAAATCCATAGGAGTGTGAGGCGGTGGAGATCTTTGCTGAACAGCACGTTGCAAGGCATCCCAGATATGCTCAATAATGTTCATGTCTGCTGATTTAGGTGGCCAATGGAAGTGTCTAAAGTCAGAAGAGTGTTCCTAGAGCCACTCGGTAGCAACTCTCAACGTGTGGGGTTTCGCATTGTCCTGCTGGAATTGTCCACGTCCGTCGGAATGCACAATGGACATGAATGGGTGCAGGTGATCGGACAGGATGCTTACGTATCTGTC
>NQII01010304.1:32064-48420 GCA_002778355.1 Clitarchus hookeri | reverse complement strand
ATTTCAGATCCATCTGTGTATAGATGTAGGCATACTGTTATTTCCTCACCTTAGAAATTAATCAAATGGCTGTCTTGGTCTACTTTAGAGACGACCACTTCCTGTACACTCTCCATCATGACTGGAACGTAAATGGCTGTCTTCGGTACATCCACCAGCTTAAAGTCTGTAGGTGCCATCGCGGAAAATTCGTGTAGTGTTTGGCTGGGCTTTCCATTGAGGTACGATTTGGTAACCAAATTACAGTTTATTCTTATAACAATGATGGGGATAATTTTTACCAGCAGGGTAGATTCGTATATTTTATTCGCTTCGCACTCTGCGTTCTCGAATCCAAGCATAGCATCGAGTGTATCGCTTAGTGTGAAGTATATCTAAGCAGTACAGTATATCTCGCTGTGTAGATTATTAGCATTATCTCGCAGCACCAATATCACATCTGGCCCCATTGTGTGTTTAAGGTACTTGTCTATATCTTCAATCTCATACGGACCTGTGAGTGCATGCACCTCTCCTCTCTTACAGTCCTCCTTGACATAATGAAACATACAATTTATTTAATCTGTGTTCGGTACAGAGAAGTAATTATAAAAATATATCAGCAGGTTCAGTGGGGGAAAGTGTATGGAACACAATTCCAAGCTATTGCCCGACATGATCATATCTACCTTGAAAGGAAGTGCAGCCATATGTGCCCACAGTCCCATTCTCGAGGCAGTTGCTTTGCTTCGTAGTTGTAATGTAATCTCGAACCTCTCAAATAAATTTTCAGTTCTGGTGGAGTCTTTAAATTAGAGTAGCTGTCAAGGTATTCTACCATATTACCGCACTTTTCATACATGGCCCAATATGCCCTGCCCGAGGCTGGTATCTAGGTTTAATATACCACACTCAACTCACCTCGGATGCTGAGGTAGTCGGTCATGCATGAACAAGCCCCGGAAATTGGTTATTTGTAATTTACAAGCAAACATTTTTATGTCTATGTTGGTGAGTGAACGACTGGGTAGTGACATTAAGACCGCTTCTTTCCCCGGCCCTCCTTCCCCATTTTCGCTTTCCCCCACCACCACCTCCTACATAATAGGGTCGAAGATACAGTCTGCTGCAATTTTTTTTACCTCTAGCAAGTGTTTCCATATTCCTATTGTGATACATGGCTTCTGCCAAATGCTTATTTTCCTCCTTCACTGTGTTCACCACTCTCGCGATACCACTTTTGCTACCAAAAAACTGCTGGTGAAGCAGAACACCGGCAAGATGACAGACAAGATGCCTTCTTGCTTCCCTACTTTGCGAGGTTCCCTCTATGTCTTCCCTGTATTGTCTTTCTTCCGAACCTCAAACCCATTCCCCTCTTCACTTAAGTTTTCATAATCTTTGACATGCCCCAGGCAGCTAGATGTTCGCCGAGTATGGAATTGGGCGATCTAACTATCGACTTAGCTTTTTCTGCTAGAATGGTGTTGGCCTCGTGCCTATCTTCCAACTGGCTACTGGTAGCATAGGCACGTGTTTCTTGCACACTTCGCCCAATGAATTGACAGGGATGTTGCCTCGCTTCAATCTACATGCTATTCGCATATTGGGCCAACAGCATTTGTAGCCTGGAATATGCAACACGAAAGGGATATTGTTTACCAGCATATTCACCATTTCGCATCCCCTCTTGGTCTTAATCCCACAGAGCATTATGACATACTAACACAACTTTATCCCTACATCCCCAGTCTCGAGCATGGCCCTGTTGCCATAAGTACCTGTGGTTTATCCATTCAATAATCAGTTCAATAGAGATCTTGCCACAGTCCACCATACTTCCCATTCGCATCACTGCTGATGACAAGATTAATGCTCATGAATCACATCATGGGAAGCTACTGTCAACCACCATGCAGGGTATCATAGCAGTACCAAGCAACTGTAGTAATACATATGTGCTTCTCAATCTTTTGGAGGAACCCAACAGCCTTCGTTTCGAGAATGTTTGCCTAAACTCGAAATCGCTACAACAGCCAAAGTACCTACAACTAGCACAAATACTACAAGCAGTAGATGGTCTCCATAATTTTTCATTTAGTGACAATGAAGATGTGACATCAAGTGATGCTGTACCAAACTCTGGGTTTGTTTTCAATGATGTGGCATGTGAAAAATAGTCGACAATGCAGCAGTATTTCAGCATGAGCCCGCCGCTTTGTAACGATGAATTCGATTTACCTATGTCAAACTTATTCAAGTATGCCTAAGCAGCTTCTGCACGACAATGCGAATTTCCTCATTCTATTTTGCATGGATGGCCTGAATTTACATCATGGCTACTCCAATCATGCTAATACTGATGGCATTTGACAGTTTTAAAATATTTGCTCATGTTGTTTGCGCAGACCTCATAATTTCCTTGTGATAGCTAAGGATTTCCCACCTCATAAGGAGAGGTACCAAAGGAGACTCGATCAGTTCATTATCGCACATCAGTAAACTATGAGCTACACCATATCGAAGTTCGGCTATAACTGCCTGAAGTGTGCTACGGAAAGCTGTATTACATATACCAACGGTGGAAAATTTAGTTTCTGAGGGAAATGGGTCAAGCATCTATGAGGGCTGGAACATGATGGCAATGTGACTAATGTATCCTTTGTAGTATCACTTCAGAGGCTTTGCAACTGCTGGCAGTACTGCAGGCTGACATGATGACATCGAGACTGATATTCGCACACTAACCGACATTATGCCTCGGCTCACCGTTTTAGAGACGAAACTCAATGGTGTGGGCGAACGAATAGCCAGCTGGGTTCATATGGCTGTGACTTCTGAATTACATGTACTGACTGAAGATGTATGCAAATTCGCCACCATGGAAAGTCGTCTCTTCGATACGAATATACTGACTACTAACATGGATTTGTGGTTTGGTAAATTGATTGAGAGAGTGTCCCAACTAACTGATTTTGCTTCCAGTGATGTGCTCCAATCTGTAGAAGGATGGCTATTCGGCAACGCGAATGCAATGTATTCTAAGAAGGAAGATCATATTCACAAATTAGCTGAAGATGTGATCAAACTATCTGCTTTTTGAGGCAAGCTCATAGCCATGGAGAAGAAGTTCGATGATGTAGGAGAGTGAGATGCCAACAGAGTTCTTACTGGTCTGGCTACAAAACTAGATGAGCATCTTAATGTCAAGACTCAGGGTGCAGGCACACCAATTGCTTTAAGTAAGAAGCTAGAGGTTGTGGTCAACATGGAATCGAACCTTGCTGCTGTTGGTAAAATGTCTGCTAAGATGGGTGCTCAAATTCAGACATTGACTGACAATGTTCACAAACTGAGTGCTTTAGGAAGCAAACTCTCGGCTGCGGAGACCAAGCTTGATGACTTAGGCAAGGGAATTGACAACATAGTTCTTACTGCCTTGTCAGCTGCATTGAAGGATCACTTTAATGTGGAGAGCGTGGGTACAGGCATGCTGACAGCTTTGGAAGACAAACTCTCGGTTGTGGAGACGAAGCTCGATGCTGTAGACGGGCAGGTTGACAGTAAGGTTTTTACTGCCCTTTCTGTTAAAGAGGACGAACACCTTAATGTATCGACTGAGAGTGTGAGCAAGCTGGATGCTTTAAGTACTCAGCTAGGGACTGTGGTCAACTTGGAATCGAAACTCAGTGCTGTTGTAGAAGGAATATCTAATAGAGTTCGAACTAGCATGATCGTGGAGCTAAAAGCATGGGTCCACCCTTTGGTTATGGGGCTCATGGATATTGCAGAGCTTATATGGCACAGTATTGTTTGTGTCTTAACTGACTTGCACAGATACAATGATAAATGGAAACATTGCCAGCATGTGCGAGATACAGTCAACCAGTGAATCTCCACATCTGAAGATAATATTGCAAAGGTGATCGAGCAGAGAGGCATCGCTTAAATATAGATATTATTAACATTCAGCTTTCACTATTAGTACAATGGCCACTACCACTGAGGATTTACATAATGTAATTGAAAGTGTGCACAATAAGTATCTACTTACTAGGCATGCATGTATGCATCGAGTGCGATGCTGCATTGGAGGATGCCTTCCAAGTGTTCACATATTGGCTAGATAATATTGGCCTCGATGTGGCCAATGTGATGAGGACTGTTTTTCATTATAAAACCCTGCCTAAGTTTTTGCAGATGGATTTTGGCAGAGAATCCTACAATCCTACTTTCTGTTATCTAATAGCTGCGAATAAAACTAATCATTACAGTGCATTTGGTGATAAGAAGTCTTCCATTGTGGAACAATTTAAACTCACTCTGAAGAACGACATTTGGCGAGAATTTCCTTCACAGGGAAGTTACAAGTGGCTAGACATGCTGCCTATTTGGTTGTCTGCTTTTAATGAACAAGTGAAACATCCCACCCGCATGTGTCCAGTGGATGTTAATGATGATTCTTTGCTGTAGACTGTTTTCATAGATGTGAAGAGATTGGACAAGTATAAGGCTAAAGTACAAATGGGTGACTATGTCTGGATATTACAAGTGAAGGGAATATGTGCGAAATCATACACTCCGAACCAGTGATGCATCATCTCTTGGATTTGAATGGTGACAAGCTGAAGGGCAGATTTTATGAACAAAAGATAATAACAACTAAGTTTCCCGATGTCTATTTAATTGAGAAGGGGCTTTGCCGACGAGGCAGCCAGCTATTCGTGAAGTGGTTAGGGTTCGATTCGTGACACAATTGCTAGGTACCTATTACAGTGCATGTTTAATGGTCCCACATAGCATTACAAGAGGTTTGTGATTGAGACTGTATATACCGCAGTTGAATATATTTTTGGAATTACAAATTAATTTATTCTTAGAAAAAAGCATATGAACTTGCACTGTGTACATTTTTTTCATACACTCTATTCCTATCACATCATCTGCCTGCTTCCTCTGTGTGTTACATGTGTGTGTGTTGATATCCCAGGCTGGAGGAGGACCAGGGAGAGTGCAGTTGCTGGAAGTGTCCCAGTCTTACAGATAGGGGTGAATACTAAACATATGTCTAAACAGCTGTGGCCATATGGTTGTTAATTATAATTCGTCTGGGGCCACACGCAGGCACCGTCTAGGCTACAGATGCTATCTTTCAATTTCAGCTGCTACATTCCATAGGTGTGGCGACTGACAGTTCCTTTTTACTCGCACAAGCACTGATGTCACTTAGGAACCCGTATCTTAGTATTACCGTCCAACTGGTGCAGTAAATGGCAGTACCAAGGCTCTTTTTTCGTCTGGTTGTTACAGAGTGCTGACTATGTTCCAACCTGTGTGCAGCAAGGTATTGTGTATACAATGTTCCACCACACACTGGTTTTGGCACGCCTGTGCTCAGTGTATAGTTCGTTTTGCCTTAGGTTGACATCCTTGACACTATTTTTTAGAACATGTACATTTATTTGTTTTATTATTATTGTAACTAAAATTAAGGATGTGCAGGACTGGCCACGGTACTGGGTAGACTATCGGTATTTTTTTATAAATTTATTTTGCACACATGGTGAACCAAAACACAAACAAATGGCCATGCCAACATCGGCGCTCCAAGCCGCGACCTGTAGCACTTCGAACACTCTCTGGTGATGAGTAAGAGAATTAGAGATAACTGCCCATGGCAGCAAACCTGTAGTGGTGATGGAGGAGGGCCTGAGAAGCAAGAGAGTGGGGTGGGAGGAATATGAGAAATACCCTGAGGGATATAATGAATGAGAGAGGCTGAAAGGAAACTGAGAGGACTCGGAGAAAACCCTCCTAAGGAACAAGACGTAGGAAGGAATGAGAGAGTGTGAGAACAAAAAAGGACATCGGTAGGACTCAGAGAAAACTTCTGGGGTGGAGATGGGATATGGGATTCGACATGGGAAGTAGGAAGGCGGCCAGGAGGATCCTGAGAAAAACCCTGAGGGATATAACATGGGAGATGAGAGAGAGGTAGACGCGACCAGTGGGATTCTGTGGAAACTACCCCCCCTTCCCCAGTGAAGTGTGGTAGGAAGGAATGTGAGGGTGTGAGAACAATAAAGGAGATCGAGAGGACTCTGTGAAAATTCAAAGTGTGGTAGATGGGAGAGGGGGATAGGACATGGGAGGTAGGAATGGGGCCAGGAGGAGTCTGCGAAAACATCAGGGGTTTGTAGGCAGGAGAGAGGGCGAGAAGCAAGTGAGATGGGTGGTAGGAATATGAAAAACACACCTCCCCCCTCCCTTGGTAAAGAACGAACGATATAGGCAGGAATGAAACTAGGAGGACTCTGCGAAAACCCATTGGTGCAAGTCGAGAGGGAGGCACAAACGAAAACCCCAGGGGTTAGTGATGGAGAGGGGCACAGGACATGGATGATGACGAGAGATAGAGGAAGGATGAGAGAGGTAGGAAAGAGACTAAGAGAATGTGGAAACGAGAGAGCGACAGAGTGGGAGAACTATGAGAAAACCCTGGGGTGGGAGGCAAGAGAGAGAAGAGGAAACAAATGCCCGGAAAAAAACCAATGTAATAGAATGTGGGAGACGAAAGAGACTGAAGGGAATATGAGAATACCCCACAAACAGAATGCAATACCATTATGTGCGGAGTGGAGTAATGGAATAGGAGGGAAAAAAGGGTAATACAAGATGACAGCTGCTGGCGAGGAATAACAGCAGGAGGTTTCTGCGTGACATCATCCAAGATGGCGGTCGGCTCGTCTCCTCCCCATTACCCATCCTCTATCCCAGAACGTACCATTTCTAACTACTGATATTAAAGGGCTCTTAAATAATTTTTATATAGGAAGCATGATGAATTTTAAGTGCCAATTCGTCCTCATATAGGGTATGTTTTCTTTACGTAGGGAAATATATTTGGGACACGTTTGATAGTTTCGTTGAAAACCTCTGTCTTTTACACACACACACACACATACATATATATATATATATATATATCGCAACGTAACACAAGTGTCACGTGGGCGCACGCCTAAAGGTATAGAGATAAACACTGAAAAGCCAAAAAAACTGGTATAGGCGTGCATATGCACAGAGGCATGGAACCAATCAGAGTAACGCGATGCGGTCGGCAGCTAGATCGGTTACTGCTGCTACAATAACAGGTTATAAAGATTTCTAAGTGAGTTTGAACGTGGGGTTATAGTTGGCCGCACGAGAGATGGGACATAGCATCTCCGAGGTAGCCATAACATTTGAATGTTCGCATACGACCATTTTACGAGTGTACTGTGAATATCGGGAATACGGCAAAACATCAAATCTTCGACATCGCTGAGGCCGGAAAAAGATCGTAAAAAACGAGACAAACGACGACCGACATGAATCATTAATCGTGACAGACGTGCAACTCTTTCCGCAAATTGGTANATTGGTGCAGATTGGATTTGTGTACTGCCCCGCAGGATTCATGGTGTGAATTGCCTCATGCATACCTTCAGACATTAGTCGAGTCCATGTCACGTAGTCTTGCTGCACTTCTGCGAGCTCGGCGGGGGGAAGGGGGATACAGGATTTTAGGCAAGTGTACCAGTTTTTTTGGCTCTTCAGTATAAATCACTGAGGTGTTACTTGTTTTTAAGCAATAAAATATATTCGGCGAACATTTTACTATTTCAATGTTTTTTTCTTTTACAGGGTATACAGTAGTAGTATAACATTCACATGAGTGAATAACTGTAATATAAAAATATATTTTTTTTTTTGCATTTGAAATAAATGGGAAATTATTATTGTTTACTTTCTGAGAATGCCTACAGAGATATTAGTAATATATTCCATTCATGATACTTCCAACATTTTTGAAGCGCGTTTCGACTCTATGTACTTGTCTTCTCTGTGGCCGTATCTCTGGCACCTGAAGACATTTTCCAGGAGTTATAAAGATACGCTCATAAGTCAAACTTCTGTATTTTTTACTATTCTTTCGCCACGCACACTCTTCTTCAAACAGTTTCAAGTTTGTGCGTGTGACAACAGCAAAAGGGAAGGACTATATTAAGCTGGGAGTTACATTTTCTGAAGCCGTAAACATAATGGAAGGTACACACACAGGCGCGCTTGCGGGAATGGTGCGTCCCCAGGCCAAGAAAGCAAAGTTTCTTTCTAGATTTACGAGTTTGCCATTCGAGATAAAACAAAGAGAGCGTGGAGACGTACGCGAAAGACTAAAAAGGTCTCTACAATCCGGTGCATATCGTCGTGCTAATACCTGCGCATACAAGCACTTTAAGAGGCAATGGCGTAGGTTACAGCGGGGCTATTTGGATAGCTTAACAAAATAAAGCAGTTAAAACAAAGTTGATATAGCACAGAGGATTCATGCAAGCACACAAACAGTACATTGTTTTACCTTTCTATCTGAAAATAAATAATTAAAAGTTTATTAAATTTTAATCCTGATATCGAGCCATCAGAACTACCCGCCATATTGAAGGTGAAGAAATTTCGAGGGGCTATTTGTATAAGATTGTAGGGTAATATGGATAGCCGTTAATAAAGAATAACATAGTTTAAATAAGTGTAATATTCAAATATTGTGTACAGGAATACAGTAGAAAAAGTAAATGTGATTTTGAACAGAATTTTTATTTATGGCTTATTAAAAAAAATTAAAATTCTTTGTTAAGAGGAGCAGTTCTCCCTTCCCTTCATTCCAAAATTAGTTTACAGACATTCACCCCAGATGAATTGCGTCCTTCCTTCACCTCCAAAGCACTTGTTATGGTACCATACATGCATACATCACAGTTCTGGAAGCGAATCGAATCACCTTTTACAGTAAAATGCCTCGAGTAGTAGCTGACACCGCAAAATTTGCATTTGTAGTCGGCTGTGTTGGAATCACTAACGTTATCCGCTTCACTTGATTAGGACAGTGCAATTGAATGTTTTCCCTTATGAACTTGAGAAGATATGTTTTTTGTCTCGTTTTCAAGAGCTCCAATTCCCTATAAGAAATACGTCTCGTTTCGTTTTTTCGCCTGCCCCGTTATTAAATTACGCTGTGGACGTTTTTCCTAACTTTAGCGAATAATTTGGATTAGCTCTGGAAGACCACGATGTATGCTGTCTCGTCTACGGTGAAAAATACGTAGCAGATTCGGTGCCTGACGTCAAGTGGGCCTTCGAAGCAGCAGCGCTCGACCGCATAGTGGCCGCCTCAGCGTCAGAAATCCAACAACTGGGAGCACCCGTGTTTCCAGCCTGGCCAGACGAAAGTCTGGCGTGCCTCGCTACTATTGGCTTTGCCTTGGTGGCGTCCGTGGTGTTGCAAAGACTTTCAGGTTGAAGAGAGAAAATGCTTACGACTAAAATAAAAATCCGTTGCCGTGTAAATCAGAGAGCCCTCTAGTTTAAAATACATTTTTCTTACTGGTTAAAATTTAATAAACGAAACTAAATGCTGAATACCTCGTTGCCAAATCTGATAAATATTAAGTAGTGGCGAGGGTTTAGGAAAGGGTTTTTAAATAAATAGGCTAGCATTCTTGGAGCTGGTATGCTTGGTTCTCAGANTTCTTGGAGCTGGTGTGCTTGGTTCTCAGACCCTGGAAATGTTCACAATGGAGATAAGTATTTTAATATTTAGGGTTGTTTAAAAATAGTCGTAAATATAGAAGAAAGGCAGAAAATTTTCAAGTGTTAGGCTTTGGCCAGAATGTTTTAGATGGTTTTAAATTTAAGTTTTGTAAAAAATAAAGGTGACTTAAGGCATGTAAATTTTGGGGATGAAACTTTGAAAACATACCAAAGTAATTTAGTGCTGTTAGATCGTACAAATCATTATAGAAATTTTTTGTATAAATTTTTTTAATTTTTTTGTTAAATATTTTATCAAAATATTGAAATGTCGTTTTTCGTAAAATATTATGAAATATCGTATTAAATATTTTGTATAAAAGTAGTTATACAAAAATTTTCAAGATAAGATTTCAAGTTTTGCAATTATGAAATTTTTTTTAATTACCCATAAAATGTTTCCTGCTGAAACCACGCAAATAATAATGTTTGAAATGTTTGAGATCACACGTCAGAGCACCTTTTTGAGACGACATGAAGCAGACCAAAAAAAAATGATCACCTTTCTGCCTTCTGCTGATAGTGTTTCTCCGGGAGTGTTTCCAAAGTCTCCAGCCCACAGGGGGTAGAGGGCGTGTCAAACTTTTGCGACGGAGCTGTTCTTCTTGGTTTAACTAGGTTGGGGTTGTTTCACACGTGCTTTTATGTTATTCTTTGCCTTGACAACTGCTACATTCTGTGGTAACGTGCTGTGGTAAGCTCTTGGCTCTTTTCGAGCTCTTGTTTTCATTACAGTTTTCCCAGGACTGGGTAGAACGTCTCGAACTGGTATTTTCCCGACGACATGGGCAGGGGTTTGGGAAGTGTTAGGCATACTCTGTTACGCTTGAATTCTTTCATCATTATGCACCTCATTAGACCTATAGATATGCTTGGCAGTAGAATGTGAATATGTGTCAGAAGCTACAAAATGGAAGTCCTAAATTGCTTGCTGTACAGGCAAACCCATCAACTGATAGTCCAACGGCTGATGTTGCCTTCCAAGCAAAATTTCTGAAATTCCTAAAGAGCACTTCCAAGAACATCGTGTACCAGGAAGAGTACTTTAGATTTTAGAAGGTCATTAATGTAATGCAGAACTTTCAGCTTCTAGTAATTAAATGTCCCCCACTACCACAGTGAGTTACTGCCCGTTCCATTGCTTACGTCTCACATTGCAGCCGTGAATTATTACTTTTATAATGTCTTACCATCTGAAAATAAATACTAAGGTATTGTTTTCACTATTCGAGAACAATAATTACAAAGCTGTGCAGTATCAGTATAGCCCCTCAAATTCCTGTCCGAATAACCCCGCAAGACACAATTTAACGTGGCTGGACGTAGTCCTTAACCAAGCGATATAAAGTGCGGTAAGGAAAGTTCAGGTGCTGCAAGAAACCGATGATGCATCCACCATACAAAGAAATACGGTTGTCGATAAACGAAAACGCTTTAAGCTTACGTTCTGACAATAAAATATGATATGCCACGTTAGTGCAGGTATTACTCAGCTACACTCATTAAGAAAAAAAATGTCACATTCTTCGGAACACCAGCACTTATACAAAACAAACCGCACACTTATAACAACACTCATTCTTACACTTTGCCGCATGGAACAACAACATGGCGTCTTCAGTTGCCGCACAGCATCCGCAAAACCTTAACATTGTCCAAGAAGACCTGCTATCTGAATTACCCTGCTGTACCCTATTGGATATTATTGCAAGACACGCTTTACTTGGCTCAAGGGAACACTGGATACTTACTTTTGAAACCCTTGCTTAGTTCTCCAAGTCACAGATTACTTAAAAGTACAGAGGTGAAACAGCCCCTTCTACCGCGAACTTCAGCCCCACACGCCAGCAAAAGGGCGTCAAATGCTATCGATATGGTGTAACGCTGTTCGCCAATCAACGCCTGGTAACTTACTTGCCAGGCGGCAGCCCAGCCATTAGGGAATTTTCCGCAGGATGCAGTAGCCAATCAAACTAAAGACCAACTTCCAAAGGCTCGTGCCGCCACTCGGTGAATGCGCGTGCCTACATCAAAGAAATTGCCGTGACTTTTCTCTTCTTTGTACTTGTACATATTTTGGGACATAAGGTTGCTTCTATTGGATTAGGTCAACTGGTGCATTGGCTGAAAGTGTAGTCCTATTGTGATAATTGACAATATCTAAAATCCCTCTAAGATGGGGATCTAAGCACGGTGGGTCTGATGGCGTTACGTTAAGGATGCTGACTATCAGAACATTCAATATTTTGTTCATTTCTCAAATACTTTTCAAATGTCGTTCTTTAGTCATAATATCCTTGTCAATATATAGGTTGTCCCTTAACGCCCTCATAAGAACCACACCGCGTGAATCCTGAGCAAAATTGGAGACGAAAATGTTAGTGGCAAAATGTCGTACGATGACATCTTACGCTCCTCTGATATCGTACTACCACTGGCCTGGCCATCATATTATAGGCGTGGGTTCAGATCCCGCCCAGTTCTAACATTTGTTCAACGTGTAGTTTACATAACGTGTTGACCATTGTACAAATGAGGAGACTAACTCCGTGTTATGTTGCCACATTGTGCACGAAAAATGTCATCGTGCGACTTATTGCCACTATCATTTTCGTCTCCAATTTCGCTCAAGATTCGCGTGGTGTGGTTCTTATGGGCGCGTTCTGGGACATTCTGTATATAAAACAGTATTCAAATAATAACTACTCAGAATTTAATTTTTCTGTTTTTGTTTTACGTAATTGAAATGTACGCCTCATAATTTAACGACAGATCCTCCACAAAAGTTCAGGCACAGCCACGGATTAAATTATTTTATGTTTCGTGTGATTTTCCAAATTTTCTCTAGTTGAATGGCTTCACAGCTACTGAATTTCTGAGCACTTTTTCCTTTCCTAACGACCCACTTTTTCAGAATTGCCATAAGGGGCAGGTTCAACAACTTGACACATTTATAACCCCACTGAAATGTTTATGGAAAATTATTATTTTAAAAATCCAGTTAATAATCCTATTTCT
This sequence comes from Clitarchus hookeri, assembly GCA_002778355.1. Lineage (NCBI taxonomy): Eukaryota > Metazoa > Arthropoda > Insecta > Phasmatodea > Phasmatidae > Clitarchus > Clitarchus hookeri. Next base: position 35,793 of record NQII01010304.1, on the reverse strand, counting down.
TATTTCCAATTTACTATCAAAAATGTGTTGGATCGATTTGTTACTGCAATCAAAACTGTTATAACTTAAGTCATGCTTAGTATTATGATGACATAAGGCTAGTTAACATGCTATAACTGAATTATTTTTACCTACATCCTTTTATGGCGAAAAAAAAGTATTCTTAGTTCTCTCACTTGTTTTTAAGAAACAATGTTAATGCGTGCTCTTTCACGTCGCGTTCGTCGTTGCGTGTAATAGAAACTTATGGTAAATTACTGGCACTTTGGGTAACATCATTCTGTTTATTTTCAAATAATTCTTATATATGGGTTATATGACGTCCCCAGGCTTAGGATACGGGAAATCCTGTAGTCCTTAAATACGGGACGGTGACGGTTGTCAACCCTAGTTAAGCAATGTATTAAAAATAATAAATGTGTAAATTTTGATATACTGTTCACACGCCTTCACCTACTCGTACGTTAGTGCTCGTATTCTGCTATAACACGCTACCACACACAGAGTAGATAAATGCACATGGTGGTTCCTTTTATGTAGACGTACCCATTACCTGGTTGTCTATACGAGGTTCTGGTAACGGGTTTTGTGTCTGATTGACTACTGCATGCTGCAGAAGATTCCCTAATGGCTAGTTTGCCGGGTGGCGAGTAGGTTACCAGGTGCTGATTGGCGAACAGCGTTGCTGCATGTTGCTGGCCAGTGTCACCATTTTGCCGACGTATGAGGTGGATTTCGCGGTATACGCGGCTATTACGCCTCTCTAATCTTACGAACTCTGTGACGCTACGCTACTGTCTCTTTCGTTTGAGCAAATTACAGTTGAGCTTCTGTCTCACTTGACTGACCTTCAAGCAGCTTGAACCTTAGCATAAATATTTTGCAAATGAAAAAGTAATAACACTATAAATATTCCAATAAAAATTAGGATTTCCTAAAAACAGATCAGATTTCAACAACGAGCACGTTTAGTAAACGGTAAAACTAGCTGCTCGCTAGCTCAGCAGTCGATGAACGAACATGAAACGCAATACGACAGAAGCGAAACAGTTCGGTTGTTCGCTTGACTGCAGTTTACTCTATCCATTATTGACTGCGTATCCATTTGTACGTTGTAAAGTATTCGTATTGGCATTACTAGTCAGCAAATTTCCCACACTTAATAGCAATATGGCAGCCGCTTGGTGAGTTAGCTTTTATGAGAAAGCCAACTAGATGAATTCATTTTAATGTAATTTTATGTAATTGTATGATTATGTAAAATTTTACATTCTGTATTCTTCAACATTATGTACTAAAGCTGTCTGCTCATTACGGTCATTTATAACGTAAAATTTTCCTGTCCATAAAAATTGCTTATTCATTGGCTGCTGCAAAGGTACGATATTTTTTCTTTTTTATTCAACTTGGTTGCACCTGATACAATCATATTATTTATTCCGGTTTTTAGTGACTAAAGAGTTGAATTTGGCATGAGAAGAAGGAACCGCGGTTGTGTAGTGGTTAGACTGCTCGCCTCCCACCAAGGCGAACCTGGTTCGATTCGTGGCGGGCTCGCCCCCGGATTTTTGCATGTGGGAATTGTGCTGGACGATTCCGCTGGTCGGCGGTTTTTCTCGGGGATCTCCCGTTTCCCTCGCTCTTGCATTCCGGTGCTGCTCCATACTTATCTCGCTTCACCCTCATCGGCTATCAAGACCTCACTGTTAAGAGCCACCCAAATCTCTTCACTCACTCACTCATTCATGTGGTCCAGTCATAAAAGGAAAACTAGAGTATACTTACTTGTAGTCTAGCCTGGCACTGAAACCATTTGCGAAATTAAAGTACCTCTAATGATAACGATTAAATTGTGTCTTTACCAAAGGGGGCTGGAAAAATTTTCAATATGGAGGCCAATCTTCACGGCACGTGACTGCACTCGTAGCTACGTCCCAAGAAGACGTTCTTCATTGTGATGGCCTGCGGACGTGGACACGCCATTCCCGGCCTCTCTCCGCAGTTCGGAAAGGGAATGGAATCCTGAAGCGCAGGCGCGAGTGTGACGTCACGTGGGGTACGGAGGCCGTGTTATGTGGCGTAAATGGCACAGCGCAGTGCGATCCTTCTCACCACGACCGTGACGAGAATATCCGCCCGCTAAGCCGCTGCTGCTTCTACTAACAAAATCGAAAACATTTCGCCCCACCTGGCTCTCGACACTTTCTGCATTTTAAAATACCTATAGGTTAGACTTCACCGTTTTATGTATTCTCGATCCTCAGCTTTCTGGTCATTAACTGCTGCCCCAATGTGTGACCAGTCTTACTTTAGACCAGGTGGCCCGGGATTTGGTGCTTATTTACTTGCAGGTCTCTCATTGGTTAAGAGTTCACCTGGGCGTGTATAATAAATTGTGATCTAATTGCAAGCACAGGAAAGATAAACGTGTGCTTGAAGTCTAGCTTCTCCAAAAATGAATTCGCGAAATTGTCCAGTCCCTGTTGATAATAAAAGGCTTGAAATAAGAATTAGCACTGCAGTAATAAGTTTTACAGACTCAGTTTTACCTAGGCCGCGGTTGTGTAGTGGTTAGACTGCTCGCCTCCCACCAAGGCGAACCGCGTTCAATTTCTGGCGGTATCGCTCCCGGATTCTCGCATGTGGGAATTGTGCCAGACGATGCCGCTAGTCACAAGGTTTTTTCGGGGATCTTCCGATTCTAGCACTGCTCTATACTCACATCATTTCACCCTCATCGGCTCTCAAGACTTCGATATTAAGGGCTGCCCAAATCTCTCCAATCCACTTATTTTTACCCTAGTATTACAGGATATGCTGGTATTTGTTCTATACCTGTAAGCTTCCTACTTTACACGTGAGACAATAAGAAGTTGTTTTGCAGCTAACGTGGCACATTATGTGCATCATGGGTGCCTACGAAATTGCTCATGATTAGGGACGGGAAATTTCGCGTTTTAAACCACCTGCAGGCTAGACTCCAGCGTACTACATATTTTTGAGCCGGTTTGTAACCAGTTTTACCTTCGAAAAAGTTGGTAAGGTATTCGTCGTGTGTTTCCTTGCACGTCTGTAATTGGCTCAGAGTTAACCTGGTCGTGTCTAATAAACTGTGATCCATTTGTAACATAACGTAAATGTACATGTGACTGAAATCTAGCTTGTCCTAAAATGAATTCCTGAATTATTTCAGTCCTTACTCATGAGTGACCGTGATTCGTCCAAATTCCTCCAGCTCTGCGGTATTTATTGGTTCTTGCTGCGGGTCCTATGAGTGTACAACACTCAGCAAGCATCAGCATACATCGCAACAGTTTACCACCACCACTGGCTTTGAATCTTTATACGTGTTATACCGGCAATACGTATGCAACGTTATAACTCTTTCCGAATCAGTAACACTCGCCCACACAGCTTTATGCTGTCCTGGACGGGCTCGGTTCACAATTAATTTCGTGCACGTAAGAGAAATCTGCATATAATGTGAACATAAGAAGCGTGGTTCTAAGAAAATTTACTTGTGTTACGTTTAGTCTGTAGAGTGAATCTTTAGTATTTGGAATAATAAAACACAGACGACTAGACATTAACACGAGATTAGTTAAGAGGTGATTCATTAAGAAAATAGCGTATTTTAGACGTTTCTTTTAAATGTTGAATGGAAAATAAAACTTAATGTTTATTTCCTAAACTATAATATTTAAACGAATACAAACATAAAATCTTATT
>NQII01010304.1:14397-31794 GCA_002778355.1 Clitarchus hookeri | reverse complement strand
CCCCCCTTGTCACAATGGAACCACACAACAGTTATTTTTATCCTTTTCCTATGTCAGAAGCTACTCTCTGTCTCATGTAACTTTCTACGAAAGTACCGCCAATGTTTACTTTTCGTCTATGTATCCTTTCCTCAACAGCTGGTGCGTCAAGTAGCGGCTGTATATTTTATTAACACGCTGTCAGCTAATCCACTTGCCATTGCAATGCTAAACAAATGTTTACGTATTTACAGACTGACGTCTGCCTAAAAAAAAGTCGTAGGTTATATAAGTAAAAATAGAAATCTTGCAAAAAATGTAATATTTGATAACTCCTTTTAAATTTATTACAGACAGCGAATTTGTATTAACATTTGTGAGAAGGTAATTGTAGTTCTTATTACACTTTGGACATGTTAAGACTGAATATAATGGTAATTCGGGGAACTTGCTTGACAACATTATTTTATTCGCCAACAAACACCTCTGCAAAGACTTTTGCAAAGCAGTTATTCTGCTATTACTGATACTAAGCAGTTATAGTTGGAAATATGTGGCGTGGAATAACGTAAGAATTGCTTAAAAACTACCCACGTGCATCCCACTTTCTCCGTTTTATTAATACAGTGCCGTAACAAAACACGAAATGTACAAGAAGATGGGTTTGTGGAAAAAGAAGAACATGGTGTGAGATGGACGTAGGCGTTACGATTACAGGCCCAATATAAATTACTAGCAATCAAAATCGCTGTGCACGGGAATACATAAGTTATTTAAAAATTATACAGAGCTGGTGGGAAAAAAAAAATTGGCATCCTTTCATAAATTAGTTATTTTGCACAGGGAAGCCATTATTTTCTGGCTGGTACTGTTTCGGGAGCGCGCTAGCAGATGGAGTGGCAGGGCGTGTTATGAGCCGAGCGTGTTCATCAACAGGTAGAAGCACTCTGACCTATTGATCCCGTCTTTTTAAAAGTTCACTTTTCTCCTATTACTGGCTCGAAACGACACGAGTTTGAATTATATTTCGTAAATTATCAAAGAAAATAATTCAACAATACCTTGCGATATTTATGTAGGCTTTTGGGATTAATATCAAGAATGTATGGATGGAATGGTGAGAGGGGATATAACGTAAAAAAAATTCCCAATGTTTGAAGTTGCGTTTGATTTGAATACGAGCCATTTTCATTTGCATTTCATATTCAATACATATGCATTACTACTTCAGCACGAAGTTTAGTTTGTAACACTAACAACAGTTGTTTTGTTTCCACGTAAAATAAAATGTATCAATTAATATTGGAACTCTTTCTTATCCGCGTATTGTCTGCTTGTCTGATGTGCGTCGGCAGTGCAGTCAGAAAAGTCAACATAATATTAATTTTCATTCGTCCAAGCATCAGCTGATNTGTCTGATGTGCGTCGGCAGTGCAGTCAGAAAAGTCAACATAATATTAATTTTCATTCGTCCAAGCATCAGCTGATACAGGATTTTGTAAATTGCAGCACGTGGTTGGTTTCGTATACGACAAGTTGCCAAGTTATATGAGACAGAGATTAGTGCCGGCGACCGCAAAAATTTAGTCAACATGTACACTTGTTTAAAGAGAAGAAGTGCTAACAAGCGCAGCCTTGTAGGTTGTGCTAGACAAGCGCTTAAGTTCGCTGAACCCCTGTGATTCAAACAAGAATTCATAGGTTATCTGCAATGCGTTAGGATCAGTTGGTAACACTGGCTGATAAAATAACGACTCTTGGCTCTAAATACCTTACGCATGCGCTGTGGGGTGAACCTCCGACTCTAACCCAATTCGTTTATGGCACGCCGTCGGAGGCAAGGGTCCATGTGAATTACTGTATTTTTGTGAGCCCCAGACAATTTCTAAGTCCACCGTCAAGTACACTCAACATATAAAGATAGGATAAATTAATCGTGGCATATAAAAACCAGCTGCACGGCAGTCAATGAAGTAAGACACTCTGAAGGTGGACACATATTACAATAAAGTTATGTTCCACTGACGTCCATCTCCACCAATTAAAATAACGAAGCAATTTCACAAGTAAACGTGTATTTATAAGTGCTTATTCATACGTAAGCGTACACACGCGTCCATATTCGTGCATATTGACACTCGTACATACATACGATGTCTAATCAAGAAGTATATGAGTAATCGTGACTTTAGACGTACTGTGTGTAATCATGTGTGTATCTATGCGTATCAGATTCCTAATCTTCAAGCTAAACAACTGAAAATGATAAGAAAAAATGTGAATACTTTTGGAAAAAAAATTATTGACACGAAACCAGCGTCGAATGAAAGTATAAAAATGGATGTTAGTATCGAAGCGACAGGAACTACGCACATTAAAATGTAGCCGTAAGATACGGCTACTTTTCCTAACTTTTCTCGCTTTCAAAGACGTAAACAAAGAGTGGCGCCGTCTTTCTGAAAACGTCACAGGTCAACAGACGTCAGATTGGAGCAACGAAGCTTTTGTAAGGCTCCTAATTATTATAAATACGCTCAAAGAGATTCCAAGACATGTAAGGAATCAAGAACAGCAAGGCGAAGCTGCTAATGGAGATGCCGGTGCAAGAATGTGAAAAGTGCTTGTAGCACTAGAAACAAATGTGCTAGTGAACAGCTTGTTTCGGCGTGGACTGCTAAAGGTGTTGAACTACAATTTTTGTACTATTTGTTTTTCTTTAACTTATGCCAGATTAAGTTTGATAAGTCCTTGTGCATGCACAAATGTATACGTATGTAACACTGATGTACAGTGACGAGGTTCTGCACAATCGCATAAAAACCAAGAAACGTAGGCTAAATGTTTCTTAAGAAAAGTGTTCCACTAGTAGGCATTATACACTGCATCCGCTAATAGCAAAAGTGTAGCCATTAGTTTGCAAGGACACTTTAAAAGGTCTCAGGAAAATTTTAGAATCTCGTCACTTATACATTCAAGGTGTCTGCGATGAGGTCATAGAGGCGAAAATGTACGTGATCCACGAGCGAGGTCATACTAATAACACGTTCTCGCTCACGCAGTCCATGGTTAAGAGACAACCTTAAGACGACGTAGAACGCTTGAGTTGCGAATAAACCAGTATAAACAAGCTTTAATGGATTGGTAAGTCAAACAAGGTAACGTGTGTATACCTCTTCACTGTGTAACAAAGAATTTAGCACCACTGTCGTCAGTGACATCTTGTTTATATCACATAAAGTGAACTGCTTACGTTAAACCTAAAAACAAATCCACTGAGTTGTCACAGGAGAATAAGCCAGTAGAACTCTGTTGGTTGCAAGTACAAACATTTTCGATTTTAGAAGTCAGTCTACACTATACTGTATCAGGAATAAGGTAATTTTTTCGCGTGAGGGCCAAAATGAGATCAGAAGATCGTGCTGTGAGCCACACTAATATTTTTTATGGTTGAGTGAGGTACCCAGACCAAGATACTCGTCCTGGGACGATCGTTTACCGTACGCCTTTGCGTCTTATGCCTTTACCGGTGGGACCGCGGTGGTTTAGTGGGCAGACTACTCGTCTCCCACCTATGCGAACCAAGTTCGATTCCCGGTGATGTCACTCCAATATTTTAGCATGCCGGACGATACCACTGGTCGGTGGGTTTGGGGATCTCCTGTTCCCCCCGCCTTATATTCCGGCGTTGCTCCATACTCACCTCACTTCACCCCCATCGGCTCTCGAGACCACTATGTTAAAAGCCGTCAAAATCTCTCCATTCCTTTACTGGTCCCGCACCTGTACTGGAAAGAGTAATTTCTGAGTTTAAGTAATATGTGTAGTCCATTAACTGTTTCTTCGAATGATTGAAACGAACCTTTGAAAAATCACCCTAGGAGTAACATATCAACCTGTTTTTCCAATAACTTGTGTACCACAAGTGTATAGCGCTGTGATTAACTTTGAAGTACTGTATTATTTAATAAATAAATCTTTAACTTTGTGTCTTTTATAACTTGTAACATTTATTTCGTATTAAATAAGAATTAAAAACAGTGAGAGCAGCGATGTGTTGGCAATGGCTAGTAAGAAATAGTTCACAGATAAATATTTTTTTAACAGTTTTTTGGTATGCTATTTGCAAATTAAACGTGGCGTATTATTGATATATTTGTATTTGAGGGAGCACTGAGGGAAACATATTTCATAGTTACAGTTAAAAATATTAGCGCAAATTACCGTGCGTAGGCCCTAGTGACATGTTTTTTTTTTTCTTTTGAGGATGAAAATTTAATAGGCTCTATCTCTCTCCTCTCTCTTTCCTCTCTCTCTCTCTCTCTCTCTCTCTCTCTTTTGGGAAGTTTCGCCGCGCCTGTAGTAGCAGGAAAATTATACATGTGTTCAATTTTAGCATATTTCATACTTATTACAGCAAAAATAATGATTTTTGGATTTGTAATTTACAACTGAAACGAGATTGTATTGTTTGAATACTTATTATAATTCATTTAGTGATGGTGGGATGGTTACGAATCCAATTTAGCAGAAGTGGCCACTGGCGAGGCCGATATGACATGACGTGTTTCTTAACGAAGCGTCATGTTCGTATTCGTTGTTTTTTTTAAACATGTCTAGAAAAAATACGATGTTGTGATAAATATGTTTTTCCACTGCAGGAATAAATATGCTGTAAAATGTGCCATTACCGTAGTGTGTGTGAGAAAGTATTGTTGTCATTGTATTACGCTGTTAGACCTGTGTGAGTGGGTGTGATTGCAAATATTAGACGTGTGAAATTTATACGTTTTAACAGTGAACTGTTTTAATACGAAATTAATTGTTTGAAAGTCATATCTGTTTATCACAACGTTGTAACCTTTCCCTAGATGTTTTAAACACAATTTTGCAACGTGCTTACGTTTCTGTGATTTGAATGTTTGCCACAACTCCAGCGAAATACTAAGCGCAACAAGATAAATTTGAATAAAAAATTCAATTAACCTATAAAACAGTAAGTTCCAATGCATATAAATATGAGCGGGACAAAAGTTACGGTATGCCTATTTGTGTGCATGTTCAACATAATATTTTAGTTTGTCGTTGCTACGTACAAAAAATAAGCGACACGAGTTGTGTGCTTTAATTTACTGTGTCTTTTCGTTGGACTGGTTGTCCCTTCGTTTTAATTTTTATTCCAACTAAGGCCGTCCTTTTAAGGAAATAACCCAACACATATTAATAACAAGAGGATAAATACTACAGTTCTTTCCCCCGCAGTTATAACACGGTTAAACACAGTCGCGGCAAAAATTTTAGGTGTATTATATTAAATGTGCTATATCGTGTACAACAAATATGTTAACAATGTAAAATAATAACGGTAAGAACTATCGTAAACATATAAATTGTTAAAAAGGCATAAAGCGGACCTAGATATGGTTGGTTATGGGTCCAAGTTGTGAACATTCTTACGAAATTGTTTTTTTAGTACGACTAAATCCTTTGAAAATCTGAAAAGAGTAAACAAGCATTTGTGAGTTAAAACGTAGTCGCATAACGGTGTTTATGTTCACATGTAGCGGGAGGATACGTAATAGGTAACCAAAAGTATAACTTTAGAAGGGCTTCAGAAAAGTGTGAAATAATCGTGAATGACATATAAAAGTTTTTTTACTATAAATTTCCAGAAATATTTAAGTATCCTACAGTATCATCGATTTGAAAAATACTAAATAAAATGGTGCCGTAAATGTACTACAGACACAATAACACCGTTTGTACTTAATAGTTCTGTGCGAACCACTTATTATCGAGTACGAACAACCAGTTATATTCGCGGCCATTTCCTATACTATTTCGCGAAGTTACGGCGGGCCACTCTAGTCGAGCTCGCCTCCTGTGAATGGCTGGCGGACCGCAGTTTCATCACGATTGTTCTTTATTTTAACGAACTCTTCTCAGCAAGAATTCTTGTAGCAACTACTGATTTACGGGATGTTAAATATTGTCGTCGTACATTTACCTAAACATGTGACGCACAAGAAAAATATTGTATGCTTGTGATTATGCCTGTCCGCCATTAGACTGCTTTTACAAATTCCTTAGCTTTTCGCTTAGTGTACCAAGAGAGATTTAGGCAACTCTTAACTTCGAGATCTTGAGAGCCGATGAATATGAAGCGAGGTGAATATGAAGCAGCACCGGAATGAAATGGCGGGGGAACGGGAGATCCCCGAGAAAACCCGCCGACCAGCGGCATCGTCTGGCACGATTCCCACGTGCGCAATTCCAGGTTGCCTAGGTGGGAGACGAGTAGTTTAACCACTACACTACTGCGGCCCTGGTGTACTAAGATTACGTTTAGAAAATTGAATTTTTTTGACAGCACTTGGTAATACCAAGTAATACCTCCAGTCCTATCAAGTAGAGGAAGACCGGTATGGGTACTAGGGTAATCTTGAAACACCCATGCCCGTAATATACTTATTGTGCCTGAACTTTCGGACACTAGACGGATGTAGATTATGGCGCAAGTATGTATAATAGTAGTTATATTTAAATGTAAGCGCATACATAATTTAAAACTGGCAACTTGATAGCGCAAAATAATGACTGCGATATACAATATGTGCATTGCTACTGAAGGCCAGATAAGGGAGTAAGTTAGCGGAGTTCCTACCATTTAATAATTACAATAAATTCTTACCGCACGCGCATTAAATCAACACTTATTTATTCAGAGCTCGTTATTTCAAACGTTGATAATTTCTTTTGGTCCACCACATTACAATAATCAGCACGTGGATTAGGATATTTTGCCCCTGACTCGAATCATTTCCTTTATTATTTTTTGCCACAATGCCTTATCGACATTTTTTGCTAAGGTAAATCCTGTCTGAAACAGCTTGCGGTTTAATCAACTCATTCATCACCGCTGTCAGTTCGTGGAATTTTATTACTCTTCTGTCGCGAGAACGTTGCGCCTGTTTCGTAATGCAAAGGATTATTTTTTTAAATCTTGTTTGCTGAACCAAAAAAATAACGAAGCCAGCAAAACTCCTTTGCACAACAAACACAATATACATGTGATGTAATCAACGCCATTTTNTCTTGTTTGCTGAACCAAAAAAATAACGAAGCCAGCAAAACTCCTTTGCACAACAAACACAATATACATGTGATGTAATCAACGCCATTTTAAAACAAAAGAATATCTGCCTTCAAAGAAACTCTGCCTTCAAAGGATTCAACGTTTGGTCGAATAGATAAGATCAAACACACATTTCTTCCAGGCGAACAAATCTCCCTCCTATCACTAGAAGTAAAAATAATGCATGTAATAAGAATGTATTATTTATATCTGAAAGTTTCACGTTATACAGAGGCACGTCAAAGGGACACGACAGTTTAATATTTTTGATTTATAATGCTGTTAAATTATAATCTCTACAACAGTTTAACCGAAATTTTGGACGACAAATTTTTCTACAGGCTGTTCGTGGTAAAGTGAGCACTTTTGAGAGCCTAGTTACTTTTTCCTTTCAGTCATTTTTTATCATTTAACTACCTTTTTAAATAAATGTTGCCATGTAAGTAATCAACACAATGTGTTTATTTCACCGCACTCACAAATTAACGTCTACGGATAAAATAAAATGTGTTTATTGACTATTATTCCAAATAACAGGGCTTTGAAATGTGCTCGCTTTACCGTGAATAGCCTATAGAAGTCATTTCACTGTGAAACACAACATAATTTCTCGCACAAGACTGGCAAGGCAGTGTCATTAATTGTCAAAGTAACGGGATTACTCATTGTTTTGAAAAAATTGCATATGATTATATCTGTCGCTTTTGTATGGATTTCTTGGGTAACTATAGAGAAAAATTGTAAGTTTGCGCACGTGTCATTTGTCTTAAAATCATTGTTATTTCTTAAAATGGTTTACTATGAATTATTAACAGAAGTAAAATACGATGCCATGTTTTATAAAAAGTGCACAATTATTAAAAACAAAATAAAAGAGAAAAATAAAAATCATAAGTTACTTGAATTAATAACACTGAATTAATAAGATAAACACACTGCATAAAATTTCAAAACGTGGCATTCCTTCCTTTTGTGCTAAAAATTTATTCGTAGTACACTACAATAAGCTCTAAATTACTGGCAGACCACCTCTTAAAGAATAAGCGTATACGTCACGCACACACATCTCAACTGACATGTTTGTCAAACGAGATAACATTAAAGAATTGCCGGTGAAAATACTACTGGCAACTGCTTAGGACCAGACGTCCAGAAGTACATAAAATGTATTAATAATAGTGTTTCAATTTTGCGCTTTTACTATTTATTTTAAGGAAATTTAGTTTTGTTAAAACTTGAGTAGAACATAACCTAGAACGAATTACACGAAGTTTGCAAATAACCCTAAGCGTCATTTCGGGAAGAACCAATTTCGGCCGTGTTAAAAAATCTACATATTTTGTGATTTTCATGGACCTTATTTCTTTGAACTTCTTATGGGCGGAAACGCTTAATCAGTTGCACAGGAGACTGAATTTCTGTGCCATGAGCGCTGCGAGAACCAAGGTCGCAGGCAAACATTGAGTCAACTTTAGGTACAATTTTTATCAAATAATTTTTCTCAACAATGACTGAATTTGCAAATCAAAGTGAGACAAGAAAATACTTTAGTATACAGAAGTGAACAGCCGCGTTACACTGAATCGCTTTCGCAACAGCCAGGAAGACGGCCGAACTCATAATTCGCCAAACATCAGAACCTAAAGGCAAGCTTTTCAGACGCCGTGAGAACAAATAGGAAACTTGGCATTAAGGAATGTTGCAAATTAGATGCGAAATTAGACTCAGACTTCGCTTCTGTGTACTTGGTTTTTTTTTTCAGTTTATTACGGCTAGTAGTTCTTTTTAGCGCATGTTTGTACAAAGATATTGGTCACGTCCGGGTTTTATAAAATCACAAGTGATTACATAAACCAATAAAAATAACGAAGTAAAGTCATTCTGTTCATATGAGACCCATAAAGATAAACCCACTTCGAACTTCTCTGCAATCTCTGCATGTAAAAGACTAATGTAAAACAAATGAAGAGATCCACTGAAAACATAACTTATAAAACGTAGTCACTTTTAAAATTGATTGAACACGTATCCACTTATAGAATATAAATCATGAGAAGCCAAAAAAGTTTCTACGTTGTTTTTTGAAAAAAGGTTTGGTTTGAAAAACACAAGTGTGTCGGAAGATTATAGAAAATCTCGCTAGCTGAGTGTTATGGGGCAGTAATAAGTTTACGAACTGCATGTTTAAAAAATACTTTCTACTTGTGTTATGCTGATAAAGTTGTAGATTATCCTAAAATAAGTAGTTTATTATGTGGCGAGACCAAGAGTTTACAGTGGCGTATGATCTGCACTGTCCCCGCAGCTTAGCACTTAAAAGCGGCCACCTGTACAACTTTAAACGTCTCGAGGTCCCATCCGACTATAAGGAAGCATTGCAGCGGCGTGTGTTCTGTTTCCTAAAAAGTTGAAGCGTTAACTACCACGTTTTAAAACAGTGAACTGTTCAGAAAAAAAATACAGCATTGTCAGTATAGTTTAAAACACTGTTTTACACAAGAATTAATATATTAAGCAGTGGGCTCCTTACAGCGATTTCCGCTGACTTTGGCAACAACCATATTTTGGTTTCAGTAACAAAATTAATGAGTTGGCAACAAAATATCGACTATAATTTGTGCCCTAAAAAAAAATCTATGCCAACAGTGAAATATTCCACAGTTTTCTAAAAATTTCAATACTCGCAACTGCTTATAATGAGTCCCATATGACAAGTAGGGAGGCCACAAAATATGACGTGTGAAGACTTCCTGGCCCACATCGTTGCCCTAATCAGTGAAACAGGGATCGGGTGGAGGGGGTATACCCCCTTCATCCACCCCCCTCCCTCAAAAGTACCCAATCAAGATTATAAATCCTTTTTTTTTTTTTTTATATTTCCGCTAATTATATCTCGGTAAAAGGGAAGAAACTCGTAGAGCATACAATCAGTCTGCCATTCTTACTTTCGCAAAACCGCATTTTCCGAGCTTGTGATGTCAGCAAACCAAACAGTCCTACGTCCGCTCTTTGCAACATATCGTCTAGATATTATACCCCAAAGCCAAAAATATTTTATTTATGGTGGCTAATGTCATTCGTGTGTGTTACAAATTTTTACGTACGACTTGCATATTGAAAGTATGAGCTGAGATAAAAAAAACACGGTTGTAGGAACAAAATGTCTGTGCCCATAGCTCATCTAGGTTGTTAATAAAGTGAGAGAAGTCCAACTTGTAACTGGTAACATCTAAATATAGTTAACGTAGAAAGTGGTGGCAACAGAACTGTCTGTTCAAGTCGTGTCTGTGATAGCATCTGCAACTGTGAATAAAGTTTCTACAGCAGGGCTCTTTGCCCCTACTACAGAACATGTAGTCATACTACAAAACAACTTCGTCAATGTTTGGATTCTTCTCACAAGAAAAATAACTGTGATAAATTAAAATAACATTCTGTTGTTGTACAGTAGTTTGTTTGCTGCAGCCATGGAACAGATTGCAGAAATATCCTGTTGTTTCGTCTGTGCTTATTTTTTCCAGTGTGGGTTTACGAAATGTAGAATTTTTTTTTCAAGGAAAGGCAAACGCATTGGCGTCTTACAATGTAAAAATAATAAGTTCACATTTTCTGTATGGCAAAGAAAAACATTTATTTAAGGCTTTTTTTGTTTATATTTAAAAAAAACTTTGCTTTAATTCGAATGGATTGCTAGGGAAACTTAGGTCTGTTGTAATAACATTTTTCTTTTACATATGTTTTATGACAAGATTAATATTCTTTCTACCAAAAAAAATCTTCAATTTTTTTGTGGCAACACAACATGCGTTTTTAGAGTGTACGACTCTACGCCACAGTTCCACGCACATATTTTTTTCTGTGACCTTTCCCGTCTAAGAAATACGTTCAGCAGCAACCCTGTGATTGCGTAGTTTATACGTCGGTTCGCCACGTAAACAGCGCAGCGACAAGGGCGCTGCCATTTTAACTAAGCGGGAAACAGAATCCACGCCTTCCGCAGCTAGGGTGGGGCGTGCCCGCGCCAAGCATTCCTAACAGTCGTTTCCACAGCCGACTTCTGTTGTAAACAAGTCTTCTGACGCTCGCGATGGGACTCCCCGGGGATCGAACACTGGGCTGGGTCTTCACCGGTGCCAGGGTGTGCGCCTCCATCCTGCTCGTATTCTTCACCCCTCCCCCTTGCCCACTTATTTTAGTCACATAGTCTATTCGCGTTTTCTCCACCCTTTTTGATTCAGACCTTTGAAAAGGGCATGTTTGGTTGTTTCCTAAATATGCCATGTATCACAAACATTTTATGCTTCTGTTAATATAAAAATATATTATTTCTGGTATTATAAATTATTATATGTGATTTATAATTAATACAAATAAAAATTGAAAAAATATGTATATTGGTAATACCTAGTAAGAAATAATTCTTATGCAAAATATTATTACAATGAGCGTGCAAAAGTATGGTGCATTATCCCTTTAGTGTGATTCTATAGACTCGGTTAAGCTTTGTTGGCGTGAGGCGGAAGGGTATCACGGAAGTAGTACTTATGCAGGGCTTCAAAAAAGTTGGAAGTAACCGTGAATGGACTATAGAGGCCTTTCCACTGGTGCATTTTTGTGCTCGCATGGTGACGTCGCGTGCTCGTGGGTTCTCCTAGACGATGTTCATTTTCTCGCGACACTGCACGTCAAAATACGCACGACGTAAAGCCTGGGCATGGTCGTGGTGGAGGAGTGTCTCTGTCGCCTACCATTGTCCGGAGTACTGTTGCGGGAACTCCCAGCCCTTCTAGAAAAAAAAGAAACCTCCTGTGCGGGTAGCTGTTTCCCTGGTCGTTCGTTTCCACTACGAACATCGGTTGATGGTCAGCTGCTTTGATCACCCACGGGTGAGGAGGATCGCCGCAAGATGGATCGCACTTGGACTTGCCTAACAGACGTCAAACAAGGGTTTTCCACAGCCCGTTGTTTCATAAATGCCCAAATTGTGGCATCAGATATGACGTCGTACCCGCCGAACACGAAGCAGCGGGAAGGCAGGAATTATGTTGTAGGAAAAAAAATTTAAACACTACCCGTCTATAGGGACCGAAAAAATTCGCGAGTTTGTAGCGACCTGTAGACTTAAATTCACAATAGTATGTATACTGTAGCAGATATAAAAATTTAGTATATTGCTTACTGCCATGCTAGGAAGACATGATTGGGGCGCAAAGTACTTGAATACAAAGGTGAAACAGTCGCATGTACTGCGAACTCCAGTCGCACACGTCAGTAAAATTGCCGTCACTGTCCAGCAAAAGGTTGGAACACAGTGTTTTCAAGCGTAATTTTAACACGGTCAAAACAGTGAAGTATTTTCGGTTCAACATTCTAATCACTCACCTTCAATCTTAACATCAAACCATTTTTCTTAAACACATAATTCATACCTAAAAATTACGATTGCGCGTTACTTCACAGTTTCTGGAAATATTAGTATGCTTGAAGTGTTATCAAGTGAAGGAGGCTGGCTCTATTTTTTTATATTTTAATATATACAGGTTTAAGTCGCGTGACACTCCTAAAGACTAGAGGGACAATAATTTTCTGATTATAGTGACGAATGACTTTTCGTGTAGCCTCGGCAATGTCCGTTAGCGAAATAAAGGCAAACCAATTATAATTTTCTGCGCATGCCTCTAACACAGAGACGCTTATTCCCAACACGACTGTCAAAATCCATGGTCGACATTGATGAACGTTTTTTTTTACATATGACCCACTATTTTATATGATTATTAATATACTTAAACTAATTTTTTTTTAAACTCTTACCTGCATAAACAGAGTTCTAACCTTAAATCCTAGCAGCGTTTGTTTTGATAGTGCAACTGGCGGAAAAGCAGTACAGTGTTGGAACATGGTGTGTGGTTACTGCGCAGCTCATATGCGCACTCTAATCCGTAAAAACTCTACAGAAGAAACACCAACAGAACTTTGGTTATGGTCCTGTCTGTGATTGAATATGAAACTGCATATACAGTTCGTACAGAAAAGTCCTCTGTTCCTACTAAAGAACAGAAAACCTCCGACCGAACAACTGCAGGAATATTCTGATCTTTCGCACAGAAAGTCGTGGCGTTAACATGGAAATTTGGTAGTTGTTGCCCTGAAACTCCTTTACAGGACTGTTTTCAATTTCTTCTTAATTTTTCCAGTGTGACACAGAAGGACAATACCAGCGTGCGTATTGCGTGCACGGTCGCCTTTACTGACGTGGCACTGTCACACGATAAGTACGCACAGAGTAGTGAATCGGGTTGACGGTTTCTTTGATGTAGCTTATCGTACTCGGTTAGTACTTAGCTGCGCGACGCTTGCGAAACAGGCTTCATGTCTGCAGAGTTTATATTGCGCACTGCGATATATTTCCTATTTACTGGACGAGTTAGTTCCCTGCTGTTGAATGTCGAACGACATTTTGACATGTTAATGGCAAGTGAGATAATTTTGTTGGCCCGTACTGCTAGAGTTCACGAAACACGTGTCTGTTTGCCTTCAGTATTCTTATGTAGGCCTATTCTGTTACATCGAACTGCCCATAGGGCCGCGGTGATGTAGTGGGCAGACTGCCCGCCTGCCACCTACATGAACCGGGCTCGATTCCTGGCGGAGCGACTCACGGATTTTGCATTTCGGAGCTGCTACATACCTCGCTTCACCCTCAAGACTTCGATGTTAAGAGCTGCCCACTCTTACTGGTTACAATTTACAGTCGTTGAAACTACACCGAGACCAATATTCTTGTTTGTGTCTGGTGAAAACCAATGTGCAACTTTTATTTCACTAAATTCTTTATTTTACATATTTTGTTGAACCTGCGTGACTTTTTCGTCAACTAATAGTGATATTCTGTTAGATGGGCAGATTCATATTTGTTACGTTTAAAATTTGTGTTTAGCAGAGAAACTGTTCCGTCAATCTAACTAGGACTGTATGTGTTTCGGAATATTAGATGCTGTGCTTTAAAGTGAATATATCGGCATATTGTGGAAGTGCCCTTATAATGTTTTATCATCGAAAAATTAGAATATTTCTGTATCCATATCCTCTAAGCAATCATTCTTAAAATAACAATTTTAACCTCGAATTTATAACTGTGTAAATAATTAAATATCTGTTCACACAAATGTTTCAAAATATAACTGCGATATGTTATGCAATACGTTATATAAATAAGCCTTGCCATACGAGTGTAACCCCTAAAGCAGATATTTACTCGACGCAAGTACGAGAATATCTCCTACAAGCATATCTCGTACGAAAGCAGGCGATAAAGTGTTTCCCATTTTCGGGAGTTTTTCACGAATGATATTAGTCGTGTTCTGATAATTACGTGAACACCCATCAACCAGAGACGTAGGAGGAGAATAGCAAAGAATATAACTGTGTAAAGAGAAATCACGTGAAAAAAAATTCGTTTTAAAGGATTTTTCGAAATTTTGTTTTTAAGTAGAGTGGAGTTAAGAGAGTGTTGCGAGATCACTGAACTAGTGCAACTAATATATTGTTGCACTTCATATAAACCACTTTAAAACAGTGATATTTCATTATTAAAATGTGGCTATTCCGAAGCCATCAACTTTTCTCATGTAAGAAGGAATTTTGGTGAAAGTTCGATCTGTGGGCTCATTTGTCATGGGCTTTTCCTGATAATCTCGCATGGAATTTCTCGTGCGAGGCCTCGTACCAAATCAATATTGCGTCGTGCAAAAGCAGCTCAAGCTATCACGGCCAGCGAGAACCGAATGCAATGAGGAAGTCCCCAAGGTAACTAGCAGCTAATATGGGCCATTGTTACACTTACGTAACGTTGCTCAAGGCTCGTGCGCCACATATACGGGCGACAAGAGAAGAAACTGCTTCGTAACATCCCATTACAAAGCACTTTCCTGCGGAACAGGAAGTCCCCAAGGTTTTTCTGTCAAAAATAATGCAGAAAAAACTTTATTAAAATATTTCGAAAGAAATTTTTAGGTCGAAATTTCTACAAGATATTCAGAAGGTCATTTGTAATAGTTACGGTAAACTTCTAACACAAGACTTGTTTGGTTTTTAAACCTATACAGAAGATGCTAATGTGAGCTATGATTTATACGTAAAGTTAGGGGGGGGGTTGCTGTATAACCTTAGTTAAAAGTATAATTATTTGTTGTTGTAAAGTTTCTCTAAGTAGGACTAAGTGTTTAAAAGTGAACGCAAGTAAAAACCTCAAGTAACGAGTTATGGGGTTTCCGAAAGTATGTGTAAACTAATATGTACGATAAAAATACATAAAATGGGTCACTTTCAGATTGCATGTCTCGCTGCAACTTCCAAAACATGTTTGTTAGGAAAACTAACACAAATACATTTCAAATATGATATAACTTGTGAAAGAAGTTCTTCGTATTTGAATTAAAGTGAATATCGTCATGATTTCTGCAGTGCTTTTCTGGTTTTAAAACTGCCCTTTTTAAACCCACAGTACAGCATCTAGTCAGAGAGTACTCAAGACAGATGTAATACAACCCCTTAAACCGTGAACTCCAGCTGTACACGCCAGCAAAATGGCGTCACTAGTTCACAAAATGCTGAAATGCCGCTCGTCAATTAGCGCCTGGAAACCCACTCGCCAGCCGGCAGCACAGCCAATTGGAAATTTTTTGCAGCGTGCAGTAGCCAATCAGCCACAATGCCCATTCCAGGAGCCTCACACCACCAATTTGATATTTGGTACGTCCACATCAATGGATCCGCCTAGCTATTTCGGCTGTAATAATCAATTTTGTGATCTAATTATAAAGAGTGCGTCTAAAATTTACTGAAATATATCTCTGTGGCAGATAAAAAATAGTAATGGAAGCAAATGTAGTACAGTAATTAAGTAGAATACTGTATAAATAATTTACCTAAATATACAACTTTATCCACAGAACACCTCTCCTTTGTACCATGAGACTTCTGTAATGCTGCTTCAAACCCCATTTACGTCTGATATGTTTCAGTGCCAAAACATGTAATATAACTTATACCCACAATTTATGTAACACTTCAATGTACGCAAGCATACGCGACAGCATACCTAGGAAGTAGCTATAAATGACAGGTTCCACATCACCTGGCTAGAAACGGGGAGCGGGGAGCCATAGATAGCATGAGACAGCATGTCGTTCCCTAAAAATTTCCCGATTTTCCCAAAAAAAATCACACTATTTCCCATTTTTCTCTCGAAATATGCCATTTTTTCCCAAAAATTTCACTTTTTCCTTAAAATTCCCGGGATTCACCCAATAAGTTTCCTCACACCCCAGCGCAGGCGGCAAGACTCTCGTATCCGAACGCGAGGCCCACGAGCAAAGAAAAGCTAACCGATGCTAGCAAAAGAAACTCGATTTTAAAAAAATTTAATTTATATTAGTACTTTTTATTAAAATAATTTTATCCATTTAAAAAATAAAATAACTATTTGATATTAAAACAGAGTCACTATATGATCGCTAAACTGCTTTCGAAAGCACCTATCATCGAGTAAGATCTTCAGAGCTGGTAGGCCCACGACTGGTGTTCGTCGCTGTTCACGTCCGGTGTTCGATGTCTGGCTGCACATCCACAGCTGGGAGGAGATACTCAGCCGGACCTCGTTGGCGAATGCTGAAAAAAATTAAGTAACTCTAGTCACATCCAAATAATATTTTTTTTTTTTTTAATCGAGACATATTATTCTGCGATGCGCTCCGTAGATATTGCGCTTTTCTGAAAAAAGAAACACTAGGATACATTGACAATGTTCTGAAACACCAGACAGCGTCGACAATGTTCTGAAATGTTAGTAACTCACCTCTGTCGGCGAACGGAGGGGTCGCCACCATGCGACTAGACCACGTTGACATCGCTGAAAAAATAAGTTAAATCTGGTCACATCTACATAATTCTTTTTTTTTTTTAAATCGTAAGATATTATTCTGCATCGCACTCTGTTAGCGATGCGCTGTTCTGAAACACCAGTCTGCGGCAATGTTAGTAACTCACCTCTGTCGTCGTGTGGGAGACCGGAGTAGTGCGTGATTTTTAACAGACTATGTGAGGCAGCGCTCGGCGATGTGCAGCTAAGTTGACGGCATGGCAGCGGTAAAAACCAAAATAGTAACTATAACACCACTCAAATAATTTTTTTGAAAAGATTTTAAAAAATCATGACGATATTATTCTGCATCGCGCTCCATCGATGATGTGCTGTTCTGAAAAAAAAAAAAAAAAAAAAAAAA
>NQII01010303.1:16841-44068 GCA_002778355.1 Clitarchus hookeri | reverse complement strand
AGTATCCTTACCAGTTAGGTAACTTAATATTCTCCGTTTAATGTAACTTAAGTAAATTTTGACAGTTCTCGAAAATAAGTGCGGTCACAATGTATCCCTCCGCCACAGCTGTTCTGTTGGTGAAGAAAACGATCTTTGTAAACAAACTCTACAAATCCATTGGCAGATATTAAAAGACTTCACAACTTCAGCCCAGTACTTAGGATAATATAGCGGGTTGCCATTTCCACCCGTTTTGTTTTTGTTATGACCACGTAATAAACTAGTTATGGTTCTGTTTATTTTATTGGTCGGGTGGGGAACTCTAGTTAATTGTCTTTCGTGTGACGTGATTTTTTTAATTTTTTTTTTTTTGCGATTATTCTTATGAGAGTGTGACAATTTGAACTTGCATTGTTTTGAGGATGCAGTGGAAAATGTTGTTCGTCGTTCCTACGGAAATAACATTCAAATTACTATAACTCAAAATTTGCAACTTCATCGAAAGAACTAAAGGCCACAAACGTGTCGTTCGTACTGATGCAAGAAATACTGATTTTTTTTTATAAAGTTAAACTAGCATATAAAAATTGTTGGAATTTTTTATATCGTGGAATACATTAAAATGGCGTTTCTTTACGCCACGTACATTTCAAAACCTCAAGCAAGAACAAGACGAGATAAAAACATCACTGTTAATACCAACGTGCGAAATGCACAATGTACTAATTTTCAGAAAATTTTTCACAAGTAAAAGTCGTTAAATTTTAAATTAAATTAATAACTGCAAATAAAAGTTTTTTTAAAGGTCGAAAACATTTTAAATACTTAAAAAAAAATCATTAAAATCACTTTTGTTGGCCACTGGTACGAAATAATTTATTTACTGACTTATCCAATAAACAAAACACTTGAGTTATTTTTTAAAACCAACAAATTTAAACTTTACAACGTACGTAAACACATTGTTTTTCGCGTTTCGCGATGGTCAAGGGAAATGGANTTTTTTTCTCGTTTCGCGATGGTCAAGGGAAATGGACACCAACACACAACAAATCCTATTACGAAGCCGCAGACACGTGTCAGTTGTGCATTTCACTTAGGCGACTGTTCTAAAAAGACACCTACATGAAATACGCAAATACAAAAATAATTAACTGCATACATAACATTCTGACACCACAAACAATGAATTCTCGCATATAGTGTATATAAACTATGACGGAAGAGAGCTCAAAGGCAATGGCATTCACCGGGCGGGTGAAGACGTTTTACATAATCGCAATGTTCGTATACTCTACCATTATATTTCTAAATTTTTCTAAAGCATTTGCTCTATATCTCAAAAAATTTGTNCCGCAATGTTCGTATACTCTACCATTATATTTCTAAATTTTTCTAAAGCATTTGCTCTATATCTCAAAAAATTTGTACATTGTTCTAAGAGCATAATTTAAAACATAAATGTTGTAAATATCATTAAATTTCTAAATTATAATTTTTAATTGTAGTTACTATTTTCTACCATAAATATCGCAAAGATCGCCAACATAATAACCATCAGCTAACAGAGTACTTTGCAAATGGGGACGTTTATTTTTTACAAGCTGTTTAGATTCGTCACAACGTATGTCAAAATTTGCGGAAGTTTTATGAAACAGAGAATAACCACACTTCTATTGTACATTTAACAATACAAAGGTAAGTAGAAATGTTTCTGTTGGAAACGTTCCTTTTTTAAATATATAATGCATAACACAAAGGTTCGACAAAACTTAAAGAAATATTTCACACAATTCTAAGATTAAAACGTTACAGAAGAAAGGTGTTGGGGAACATTTTCTTGTTGAGTTACAGTGTAAAAAAATTATCTGAACCATCAGCAACCAAATGCTACAGTTACATTTACATTTAGACTGGGTGTAATCGTTCACCATTTTTGGTCAAGCGTGCGGCAGACAGCGTGCCAGGAGTAATCGATCAAATTACAGTTCCTACTTTTAGCTGTTTCTATCGCAAGTAAATATTTGGAGAAACAAGGATAGTTTGGCAGTGTCACTTTGTTACAATGCTTTTTTGCTCATAATTTGGATTGTTTTGAACCAAACTGTGCGAACAGCACAGTTGCGGGCTTTCGGATGTTTAAATTTATTTTAACGAAATGTGCAATTTGTTTGCAGAACTCAGGAGGGAGTAAATGGAAACCATCTAATTCAAGAGTCTGTGAAATAAGATACTGCGTTATTATAGTTACACGTGTATAGTGTGCCGGTATTTAAATGTTATTAAAAATACTTACAGTAAACTCTGGGAAACAAGACAGTGATCGCAGTGTTGATTAATTCTATATGACATGGACGAATATTTGAAATGCGTGGTAGCTCAAATGATAAACTGATTGACTGTCGTGCTAAATGTTGTGGGTTTCAAACCTCAATGCTTCTAACTTTTCTAAATATATAAACTTTTGAAATTTAAATAGAAAATTCAATGATATTACGTTCTCGTTTATCACAATCAAAAATTACAAATTTTTAATAGTTAATCAGTATTTTCTTTTGCGTATGAAAATTTTTGACGTGACAACGTCTTAAATTAGGTTGCGGCTGGGAGTCACTTATGAAAAAGTGTAACGCTCGGTAACGTTACGATGAGTCACCGAACGAGAGAGAGGCCCGCCGAATGCCTTGCGTCTCTCTCCCACTCAACTATGATCGGTCTGCCGCGCGCGCAGCACTACGTTGTCACGTAAAATCTTCGCCCGTAAAACCGACTTTACAGGCAACCATTTTTTATATACCAATTATGTAAGCACTCAAACNTTTTAATAATTAACCTGTATTGACTTTTGCGTATAAAAATGTTTCATATACCAATTATGTAAGCACTCAAACAGCAAGGTACCTGAAGTGGTATTGATTCCCTAAGTCTTTAAGAGAGAAGTAGAGTGACTTCCAATGGAGCACTGCACCTGGCTGTACAGCACGCAGAATTCATAAAAAAGAATTACGATCGTTTCCACAATTGATAGAAAACTACGATTTATGCTGCATGTAAAATAAGCATGCATAATTTTGTAACAATGAAAAATATTTTTCTATAATTAAGTTTTCTAAATATTTGTAACAAATATTAATACAATTTAGTTTTTAATTAAAATTTAAGCTTTTTTTATTCGTAATGCTTTATAAAGTACATTTTGCAACCCCCATTCATCAAACAAGACAATCATAATAATTATTATAACTGTATGTGATAAACATTACTAATAATGTTTACAAATATTGTAGTAATTTAATTTAGCCACTATAGTTATCATTTTATAACTGAAATGGATGTCCGTTAAATCAGTTATTAAAAATATTGCTTAACATTATCCGTAACGTGTTAATACGTACCGAGTATCACGGCCTTGCTTAAGAAATGAGCCGGGTGTCGGGAAGAGGGGAGGGAGAAGTGAATTTGCAAAATATGCTTACTAAAGCATCTAACATATAAATAAGCTTAATTTCTCATTAAAAATAGACCCATTTTATATTATTTTTAAAACATTTAAATAAATCTACTCTAGTAAAATATTTTTAATTTTACAGAGTGCGTGTTTTCTTCATTCATATGCAACTTATATTGTTTTGTCTAAAATTTTGGTAATGTATGTAGTACTTTTTAAGGAACTCTGTGTGTTGTACAATTGGGTACAGTGCTCCATTGGAAGTTACTTAACTATAATAACTATTGTTAAAAACGTAAATGTGGCTATGTTTACGCTCTTATATATAAATATATTTCATTATTTAGTGTTCTGTAATACATGCTCTAAAACTCGTCATAACAATACAAATAAATAATTACAACACAAATAGTATCAACACGAGAGGAAACAAGAACAAGGAACAATATATAAATAGCACAGCACAAATACAAACCACTTGTATTTAAAATTATTAAGCTTATTATAAGTCATTGTGAAATAAACTGCATTTTGTGAAAATACAACAATGTGATAATTAAGCAAAAAATAACGTGAAATAATGACACAGATACATTTAATATGAATAAGGGGTCCAGTACTTAAAATGTTGTTCGTCTATAACTATGGCACAGAAATTCGTTTTCACCATAAAATGATTTAATGTTCAGGGATTTACACAGTCAGTTTTTTAAGTTTCTACGGGTCAACAGCCTATTAATCAATTTTCTACCTGCATAGTTAATATATTCAATTGATTTTTGTTCATTTCCTCTATGAATATAGCAATTTCGGTTTGCACATGTATGTGTATTAACGAATATCAATAATCTAAGGTATTTACTTCCGTTTTTACAAATAAAGAGTAATGTTTTGTATAGACTGTAAAGTAAATACATGGCACAGTGAGAATGTGAGCAGATTCAACAAATATTTTTTGAGGTACTCTTTGAAGGAAATTGGGGGGAACAATAGTCACGTTAGTCGTTTTTACATAAAATAATTTTTGAAACGTAGGGAATTTTAGCGGCTTTGATGTTACCAAGTCGCACCATATTACTGTGATAAATAGTTTCTGATCACTAAGCGACAATGTATATCAAGATCCAGAATACAACTATACAAAAAAACATTTATTTCGAGGAATTTTAAAAGGAAGGCCTTATTGTCTGCACAATCCGTAGATGAAAGATGGCGTATTTGCTTGTTCAAGGTCGCTTGTCAATATCATTCGTGGTTTCTTTTAGATGGATCGCCAGGAACGGTGAATTTTCGTAACGAATTTACATTTTATATTAAGGAATAAGAGGGAGGATTTTAATTTAAACGCCAGTTTATAACAAGATAAGAACTGGAAAAGATTAATTCAAAAGTAAAGTAGTTGCCAGAT
Organism: Clitarchus hookeri; assembly: GCA_002778355.1. Classification (NCBI taxonomy): domain Eukaryota; kingdom Metazoa; phylum Arthropoda; class Insecta; order Phasmatodea; family Phasmatidae; genus Clitarchus; species Clitarchus hookeri. The sequence goes on along the minus strand of NQII01010303.1, from coordinate 39,230 downwards.
TCATATGCTTAACACACCCCTTGGAAAAGTTAGAAACAATGAAAAGCTGCGCTACTAGACGCGTACTGAAGTGAACGTCAGAATGACCAAAAATCTCGGACGATTATATCCAGTCTTTATAGTTCCTAACTAACATTAGTGGGCCAGCACAAAATACACTTTATCGGGCTTAATAACAGACTGTCGTACCCCATATCCATCCATATTACTTTACGCCTTGTAAAGCCCTTTTCCAATTAAAACGCAGATTTGCACAAAGCTGTTTGTTTTCCCGTCTCACGCGTTTTACAATCGTGTGTTAATATTTCGTAAATTTGCTATCCCCGCGCAGTTTTCTTTCCTTCATATTTAATAGACTACTATTTTACTTTAGTCCAAAAATTTTTTTTGTCGTTAATCATTAATTACTATTTAAAGTTCTTGTTGAAACTTTTATTTTAGTCGAGAAATGCAAACAAGCTTAGGAAAACACGTAGCATGATTTTTTGCCTGCACTATAGCAACAGACCGAGTTGGTGTAACACACTTTAGTCGCATCCGGGAGGAAAAGCTTTCAATGCACAGTTTCACCACAGAGTGCTTAAGAATACAGACGCGAAATGATAGTTTATACTGTGAAAAACAGCCACACACGCCAGTAAAGTGGCTTCACTGTCCAGCAACATGTTGGAATGCCATTCACCAATCAGCGCTTGGTAACCTGCTCGCTAACCGGCAGTCCAGCCGATATAGTCCATTCGCATTTTCTTCACTGTTTTGGAATCAAACGTTTGACAAAACACCCCACGTGTTAGGTTGTTTCCTAAACATGCGATGAGTCACAGGCGTTTTATACTTTATATAATTACTCGCAATTGTTTAGTACGTAATTACTATCGTAATAATTATACATAAGCAACTAAGTGTTTTATGCTTGAGTTAAAATAGACTTAATAATTAACAGTTGTACGACCAGAAAATATATTCAATACGGGAGATTGTTTCTCAAGTTGCTTCGGTGGCTTACCTTGGATCGTTTCTGGCTTTCGTGACATCGGTGGTCGAAAGAGGGTGTCTTTCTCCATTAGCGGCAGTTCTTCTTCTTGCTAGAAGCGGCACCAACTCTACTCCACCACAACCCTAAAAAGCATAGAGTATTATGATTTCAGCATAGCGCAGCTTGAACTAACAGTCTAACAAAAGTCTGATAGATTCGCATGACGTCGTCTGGGGAACAGTTTTAACTCTGTTTTAACGCCAGCATACATATGCGATAATTTTCAAATGTAAGTAAATTTATTCATGTTGTCTAACGTGTGGATAATTTGAATAAGTGTTATGTATAAGTCAGTGTTATTTAGTGTTAAAGTCTGACCACGAGTGAAATCAACCTTTAGAAAATGCACTGCTTGTTAGCTACATATACGTTACCAGACACTCTGGTATGCAGACTAGCAATTAAGTTGCCAGCGAAATACGGAGAACAATTTTATGTCTTGACGTAATGCGAGTGTATGTTTATAAGTGCATTGCTAATAAAGTTGATTTTTTTTTCTGTATTCAGGGTGTCCTAAAAAGAAACGTTATTATTCCATGCAGTGAAAGGAAATGTAATTTTAAGCAAAAAAGTTCATATATATATGTCGTATCCCAAATGGTTTACAACATAGAGTTACTTTAACGTACATGTGTTACGTGTGTTTTGAAATTGACGCGTAATAATTTCCGGTCTTTCTAGCCCTCATTAGTAACTCTGCGCCATGTGGAACCCAATACGTCCCTCCCTTCCCATCGCGCTGCATTGCTTGATGGTCAGTTGTTGGTTGCGTGTTGTATCATGCAGAAGTGATACAGTCGTCCTACTTGAACGTATAATCGTTTCCTAAAAATGCCATACATTAATTTGCACGCGAAATACGCAGATATGTCATGTTTGCGGTTTCTACGATGGTAATGCGCCTGCTTATGTTGAAGAATACCGTCGGCGCTTTCCTACACGCGAAGTTCTACATCGTAGAGTGTTTTTTACTACGTGAAAGAGCAAGCACCCCAAAGTTTATTTGGCATCATAATGAGGCCGTCGGTATGATGTGCAGCACTACTAAGGCATTCTTGTCATGGTTCTGCGTTGCCCAACAACTAGTACGTATCGACGCGACGTTTTACTGTGCCAGTTGTGATGGCACTTGTTTCATGTCATTGTAATTCTGTTAACTTCTGTCTTATTTATTTAGTATTTTACCAAATAATTTTTTTGCCGATTTGAACGTACTCTAGTTATGCTTAATTATTTTGTTTATTCAATTTTGAAGTTTCAAAACTAACTTTGTTATTTAAAAATTATGTAATATTTGTAAATTTATCTCATATATTTTTATGCTTTTGTTAAAAAATAATTTTCTTAATGTGTATCAATTATTTACGTACATAATATTGTAAAATTCTTACTTTCAGTTAGTAAAATGAAAAACGTCATTTGTAAATTATTATATGTCTTATTCGACTTTCGAGTTCTGTATCGATTAGTCGCACGAGACCATGAAGTCCGGATCATACCTTGATGTATATAGGTTTCCGCTTAGGTTACTTCCATAACTGGCCATGGCTGCTTTATCCCTCTTTGCCGCGATGCACGCCTCCTTTCCTAAATTCCCTCTAATGTAGGCGTATCGGGGATAGCCCTGAGACACAACACAGTTCAGATCTACCCCTGGACAACACTTAACACTTAGTAATAGGGTAGTTAGTAAAAAAAACTTCTATCTTCTTCGCATTCTTGCCACACCGCATGTAGTCAGCTTACTTAATTATCTTGTGTAATCTTTCTTCATTCTTGTGATGAAATAGTGTTTTACCGCCGTTTTGGGTAATTTTGTTTGCGAATATATTTTTTTTTCTGACGTGATCGTATTTTGTGTTTACGATCCTTTTTCAAGCTTTTAACTTTTTTTTTTTTGCATAGCGGTTCGCTTGATGGCTTTACCTCGTGGCCAACATTTTCATCCTTCTTGGGATGTGAAACGCACAGCACATCGTGAGTTGTCCTTTTGACCATAATTCCACTTCTTTGGCCAGCACCACAGTAACGTCTGTAANTCTTGTGTAATCTTTCTTCATTCTTGTGATGAAATAGTGTTTTACCGCCGTTTTGGGTAATTTTGTTTGCGAATATTTTTTTTTTCTGACGTGATCGTATTTTGTGTTTACGATCCTTTTTCAAGCTTTTAACTTTTTTTTTTTTGCATAGCGGTTCGCTTGATGGCTTTACCTCGTGGCCAACATTTTCATCCTTCTTGGGATGTGAGACGCACAGCACATCGTGAGTTGTCCTTTTGACCATAATTCCACTTCTTTGGCCAGCACCACAGTAACGTCTGTAANAACGCACAGCACATCGTGAGTTGTCCTTTTGACCATAATTCCACTTCTTTGGCCAGCACCACAGTAACGTCTGTAATGTTTTCGTCGTCCGAGTAACCTCTAAATTATTATATTACCTGCTGCATGCGCTCGGGAGTGCTCCGATCTTTCTGTCTTCTGACACAACGTCTTTGTTCGACAATTCATTCATTTTATTGGAATTGTTCAACTACAAAATTGTTATATTTTTTCAAATTCTTAAAAAAAAAAAGAAATTATATATTAAAAAAAATTGCTGTGAGGCATAATTTTAAAAGAAGCGATCGCGGGTACCCGATGATATGTAGTCATTGCCGTGCTGTGTCGTAATTTAACAAAAATAGATTATAACATGTCTTATACTCACCATAAAAAAGAAAAAATGTCTTCAAAAACAGAAAAGAGAAAATTGAATATATGTATTTTTTGTTTATCTGTTATGGCAGGGTAGAAACAATTAATATGACTTTTGTTATAAAGTTTTTGCTATTGTGTTATTTATTGTGTTATTTCTTTCCTCAATTACCTCCCCTGAATAATATAATTTTCTAACTATATTGTTGTGTTGATAACTAAAAAAATTACCAACATCACCTTAAGAGTACCATATATATTTTTATTTATATATACGCCTTTTTATAATAATTAAAACAGGTGAACGTCCATAATTTATGCTTTCAGTAGGAAACACCTACTCGACACAGGAATCTAGATCCCACCTTCCATTTATGTGCCATCCTTGTGTTGTAAGGAGAGTACCTACGGATGCTCAAGTTCACGATACGAGATACGAAGGTGCTACATAACATCACGGACACATATATGGAGAACAGTGCATGATGAAGGCTTGTACATTTTTCAATAACAGCTTGTGCAACGTCTTCGCATAGGGGACAGTGCTCTTCACCTCGATTTGTGCAAATGGTTAATTGGAAATCTTAAAGTTCTTCCAAAATTTATATTTACTAATGAAGCCACGGACAAGAAACTTAATTCCAAGATGAAGTGGACGATGGTTAATTTAGTGCCTAGAGGATTATCCTGAAGNAAGCCACGGACAAGAAACTTAATTCCAAGATGAAGTGGACGATGGTTAATTTAGTGCCTAGAGGATTATCCTGAAGGAAAATTGGACAGATCGTAAAAAGAATCACGCAACACTTCAGTATGTCGTTAAATTAATTACGAAATGAAGGATACGTTAGTAACGTACCAATAAAACCTAAACAGAAATATCAGAATCCCCAGGAAAAAGGCAAATTCTGCGCGAATAAAATCCAGTCCCCGTACAAGTACTCCCCAGCTNTAAATATCAGAATCCCCAGGAAAAAGGCAAATTCTGCGCGAATAAAATCCAGTCCCCGTACAAGTACTCCCCAGCTAAATGCCAAACTGTAAATTGGTGCCGATAAAAAATAATTCTGTGAGAGGTCGCCGGGTATTACGTAGGCACGACTATAATGAAAGCGTAGCAAGAAGGAATATTCTCTACTTCAGTAAGAATAATCGTGCTGCAAGACATCTCTTTTCTGAACAACACTTAAATAAGAACCAGGCGTTTAGGAACAACGTCATCTGCTCAGGTGAGACTAAATTTAACTTTTTTGACGTAGGGTATGGCGAAGAGCTAGTATCGCAGCTGATGTTGGCAATACATTGCCCACAGTAAAACATGGGTGAGGTTTAGTTCAGAGGCGTGTGGTGAACTGTTGCAAGGTAAGCTGGCATTAACTCTGTGCTGTACCCTGTTGCTTGCTAATTTACACTTCCACCACTAAAACGAAGCTCGGCAGCTGACCCCTCAGGACGCGTTTAAGGGGCCTCTTGCTGCTCGCTTATGAGTGGTCGGAAAGCATTTAGTTTCCCTAGGCTTCACGGTGGTTACTAGTTTCTGCTGCGTGCACCGAGAATGTACAGCACTGAGTAAGCACCAGCTTACCTTGCAACACTTCACCACACACCACTGGAGTTATAGTTTGAGGGTGTATGTAATAGAAAGGAGTCGGGATTATTCAAATTATTGACGGTACACTGGACAAGTGTGTGCATTAATGACTATCTGAAGAATAACGTTAAGCTAAGTGCAGGAAATTATAAATACTACCTTGGTGTATTTTTCAAGATGACAACGATACGAAGCATACAGCTGGTCTCAATACAGACTGGTTAATTTGGAACATTCCAAAACAATAATTAAATACTTCGTGAGCCTTCCGACCACAGCTCCATTCAAAATCTATGGGCATTTCTGAAATCTCGAGTAAGTAGTTATAAATAGTATGATCTGTTGCAGGAACGCGAAGCGGGGGACGAGTGACGAGCCACCGCCATCTTGCATGACGTCATTTATTCCCATTTTTCCTTCGGAANGAACGCGAAGCGGGGGACGAGTGACGAGCCACCGCCATCTTGCATGACGTCATTTATTCCCATTTTTCCTTCGGAATTTCCTTTTTTCCCCCAAAATGATCAAAATTGCCAAAATTACCCTAAAAATTTCCCGAAATTCCCTCAAAAAATGTTTTTGTACAATTCCCGTCGATTACTACACAATGTGGCTAAGTGACTACCTTTTGGGAATACGGGATCGACGGATTGAGGGTTTCCCCTAACATTCATACTCTATAATTCCAAGTCAGCATCATCCATCTTGCCTGAAGAATGTTCGTGTTCATTGCCCCCGTNGAACGCGAAGCGGGGGACGAGTGACGAGCCACCGCCATCTTGCATGACGTCATTTATTCCCATTTTTCCTTCGGAAATTCCTTTTTTCCCCCAAAATGATTAAAATTGCCAAAATTACCCTCAAAATTTCCCGAAATTCCCTCAAAAAATGTTTTTGTACAATTCCCGTCGATTACTACACAATGTGGCTAAGTGACTACCTTTTGGGAATACGGGATCGACGGATTGAGGGTTTCCCCTAACATTCATACTCTATAATTCCAAGTCAGCATCATCCATCTTGCCTGAAGAATGTTCGTGTTCATTGCCCCCGTCATGCAACTTCTCTCATCGTACTCTAACATTACACATTGGTTTTCTCATATTCCTTCTGGTCCTTTCACCTGACATCCTAGTGGTTCATGATCGTGCATTCCCACCTGATGTTGAAACTACACGCTCTTGCATTCCTACCAGATGTCCCTACTTTATGTGTATGTGTATGTATGTACGTGCTTTCAGACCCTACACACCTTTGATTCTGAAATTACAACCAATTATGCTCATAAATGCACATAAGACATGAATTACACTGCAATTATTTTGGTTGTCAGGAGCGATGTTTATGTTACGAATTTGGCGAATGTATCTTAAATGGTTCGGAAAATACAATTAACTATTATTATAAGTTGACGGGGGCGATGCATATGTTACGAACTGGGTGTCTGTATCTTAAACTGTAGTCTTCACATTGTGTGGGATCCACTCAACGAAGTAGCTGCTGTTCTTGTTCTAGGTGTTCAGCATCTGTTAATCCACCTCCTTCATGGACATGTGGCTACGGAAGACTGTAGCAACTGTGAGGTAACGACAGTAGCATGGATCGCAGGTAGCCATCATGATCATGAGATCAAACATCTGCTGGGTAAGCTCTGGTACAGTAAGGGTGCAGTATTGTTGACTACCTCGAGAAAGAGCATTTAGGGCATATATGACCCTGCGATCATTTTCGTTGATGGAGGCGATGTCTAGGTTACTTGGCGACTGTATCTTAAACGGTTCGGAAAAATCAGTCAACTATGCTTATAAGTATGCATAGGGCATAAATGACCCTGCGATCATTTCGTTATCAGGGGAGATGTGTATGTTAGGATTTTGGTGAATGTATCTTACACAGAGCAAAAATTACTATTTACTATTCTTATAAGTACGTACAGGGCAAAAACGACCCTGCGATCAATTTCGTTGATGTGGGTAATGCATATGTTATGAATTTGGTGACTTTTTTTTAAACGATTAGGAATTTCCAGTGAACTATCCTTATAAGTATGCATACGGCATACATTATAAGTATTCATAGGCCATAAATTATAAGTTTGCATAGGGCATAAATGAACCTGCGATTATTTTCGCTGTCGGAGGGGATGTGTATGTTACGGATTTGGCGACTATATATTAATTGGATCAGATATTACATCCAACTATGCTTATAAGTACGCATAGGGCATAAATGACCCTGTGATCATTTTATTTGTCGGAGGTAATGCCTATGTTACGAATATGGCGACTCTATCTTAAATGGTTCGGAAATTATGTCCTACTATAATTATAAGATCTCATAGGGCATAAATGACTTTGGAGTCATTTTCATTGTCCTAGGTGTTGTCTATGTTATGTATATGGTGACTGTATTTTAAATGGTTCGGAAATTATAGCTAAATATGCTTATAAGTATGCAATGAGAACCTCGCATAGCCAATCGGGGCGGATACCCTTTCGACAGACTCGCATAGCAAGAGGCGAGACACTTTCGAGAGCCTCTCGTAGTCAATCGGGGCCGATATCCTTTCAAAAGCCTCGCTTAGCCAAGCAGAGACGAGATTATTTCTTGAGCCACGCATAGCTAATCAGAGATGAGACCCCTTTCGACTGCAGTCTGTGCATCTTGGCAGGAATTGGNTTTCATTGTCCTAGGTGTTGTCTATGTTATGTATATGGTGACTGTATTTTAAATGGTTCGGAAATTATAGCTAAATGTGCTTATAAGTATGCAATGAGAACCTCGCATAGCCAATCGGGGCGGATACCCTTTCGACAGACTCGCATAGCAAGAGGCGAGACACTTTCGAGAGCCTCTCGTAGTCAATCGGGGCCGATATCCTTTCAAAAGCCTCGCTTAGCCAAGCAGAGACGAGATTCTTTCTTGAGCCACGCATAGCTAATCAGAGATGAGACCCCTTTCGACTGCAGTCTGTGCATCTTGGCAGGAATTGGNCTTTCTTGAGCCACGCATAGCTAATCAGAGATGAGACCCCTTTCGACTGCAGTCTGTGCATCTTGGCAGGAATTGGCAGGGGCGAGACCCTTTCGAGAGCCTCGAATAGCCAGTCAACGCGAAGTATGGACAACTGGTAGAAAGGAATGCAAGAGCATGAAGTAGGGACCATGAACGATGTTGTTCAAGAATGTAATAGTGCGAAGTAGGGACGAGGGAGGAAGGGCTCTCAGAAAACAGTATTGTAAGAGCATGAATTAGGGACATCTGGTAGGAATGCGAGAGCATGAATTAGAGACCACGATTGACATCGTTGGCTAGGTATGCAAGAGCTTGAAGTAGGGTCAACTTGTAGGAAGGAATGTTATAGCATAGTAGGGACATCTGGTAGGAAAGCACCATCATGAACCACTAGGGTGTCAGGTGAAGGGACACCAGAAGGAATATGAGAAAACCAATGTGGAATGATAGAGTATGATAAGAAAAGTTGCATTATGGGGTTAATGAACACGAACATTCTTCTGGCAAGATAGATGGTGCTGACTTGGAATGATAGAGCATGAATTTTTGGGGAAACCCTCAATCCATCAATCCCTCATTCCCAAAAAGGAGCCACCTAGCCTCATTGTGGAGTCATCGACGGAAATTGTACGAAAACATTTTTTTAGGGAATTTCGGGAAATTTTGAGTGAAATTTTGGATATTTTCTATTAAATTTGGCAGTTTTCTGGCAAATGTGCCTGTTTTCCTGGTACTGGCTGTAAAAATGGTCACCGTAGGAAGAAAAATGACATCATCCAAGATGGCCGCCGCCAGTTGCCTGCCCCCGCCTCGCGCCTCTGTGCCATAACCAGTTTAATATAACTACTCGAGTATACAGCAGAAATGTTTCTTTCAAAGGGTTGGCGAAGAGAGTAGGGACTGAAGAATGGTACAGCATCAGCCGTGAAAGGTGTGAGAGACGAGTCAACTCCATGCAGCGCAGACGCCATACAGTTATCACAGCCAAAAGCTGCTCCGCATTATAATTTTTTTTGTGTGTTTCACGTATTAATTGTGTCGACTGTATGAATAACACTGTGACATCAAAGTGTGCAATGTCCATAATTTTCATTTGTAAGTTATAATACATTTTTTTAAGAAAAGATTTTCTTGTTTCCGGTAAATAAAATAAATCACCCGAAATATTTTTTGTTCAGCAAAAAAAAAAAAAAAAATAAACAACAATTTAAGTAAATATCAGAAACGAAAATTTATTTTTATGACATAGAACTGTGTGATTAGAAAAGTGACTTTTTTGCTTAAAAGCGCCTCTACTTTTCCCTCTCGGAATAAAACCATTCCTCCTGGGACATTGTATATAGAGTACGAATTGGTATAGCAATGAAAGATTTAGGTTCCTAACAATTTCACGTTTTCATCTGACTGTTGCATTAATAATGTCACGAGGACCATGCCAATGTAAATTTCACATATAGCAGAAGGATACAAAATGAGGAGAAAAATAAATCTTAGTAGAGTTTTCAAAATTACTGAGTTAACCCGTTCAGTCCTGAATTAGTTTACGATGTCAAGTGTTGCGATTGTTAAAATTTCTGGTGGGTGTTATACTTGTTTCGAGTACGCTTCTCGCAACCAGGAATCTACATACTGCGTGTAAGCTGATGTCAGCATTAACCGTTTATAAATGAGAGACGCAGAAACTTCCACAAATCAGATTACTCGTAAGAAGACTCACAAAACACCAACTATCGATTGCTTGTTAAGTAGAGTGCCGACGACCTTGATAATCCTTCATGTGCAACATGTCCTCGACCGTGAACACGGGTTAGCTGCGAACAATGTTTACAAATAATAATACAGAAAAATCGGAAATGTCACAAGATCTCTCTACATTTCGGAGTTAGGCCTGCGTCACTACCATTTGGTAGACCACGAAACTATCTCATGAAACGTGAAACAATTCTACAACGGATTCTTTCATTCAACAATGGTGTAATATTTGATCGTTTTACCTATGTCGGATGGCTGTGAGTTAATCGAAAGATTGACGCTGAGACCAACTCATAGTGCCATTGCTTAAAGTTTTTTATAATAGTGATACGCTCATTATGTCCCCAGCAATAAAATCACTTGTCCAGCTGTTCATTATAAACTTGCTTGTGCCACCAACAAAATAATTCCACTAGTTTAATGTTCAGTATTGTATATTAAAAATTGTCCCAGTTACTAGAGAATACAGTAGTACGTTAGCTATAATTCAAANTTTAATGTTCAGTATTGTATATTAAAAATTGTCCCAGTTACTAGAGAATACAGTAGTACGTTAGCTATAATTCAAAGCACGATATTCACACGACGCTTTACATTTTCTGACTATATATTTTTTTATGTTAACAGAATTTTTTTTGTATCGTTAAAAAAAACTTCTTTGCTAAAAACAATAGCACTAATTTTTAAGGAACAAATAAATCTATATAAAAGTAAAATCCGATTAATTTTCTATACTAATAAGTAGCCTATTCCTTGTAGTAAAATATATGAATTAATATCTCTTAGCGCACGAGTACGTTCATTATAGTCTATTAGCGGTTTTTTCACACTTTTTGAATCAAACCTTTGAAAAATCAACGCCACATAAGTCGTGTTTGGTTGTTTCCTAAATGTGCCGTTTACACAAATTTTATAATAAAAACTACTTTATTTTTGGTTAATATAAAATTTATTTATATTTTATTTATTAATAATTATTTATTTATTTAATATGAATAAAAACAGTGCGAAAACAGGTGTGTTGGCAATGTCTAGTACGAAATAGTTTTTATGCAAAATATTATTGCAATGAGTACGCACGAATGCAGGTTTAGTGCAATTTCCTAAACTCGGTTAAGTTTCCTATGCATGAGGCAGAAACATATCCTGGAAGTAGAAATTTAGCAGGTCTTCAGAAAAGTTGGAAGTAACCGAGAGTAGCGCACACAATCTAAAAATGATGGTTGAAAGGTGATGGGTACTCGACACCTGCCTCAGGCAACTTCACCGTGATGAAAGCCCCGGCGCGCCAAAGCGAAATGCTAGACGTCTCTGCAACTGTTTGCTAAGAGCCTTCCATAAAACAGGCGTGATCTACCCCCAATAAAAACATAAAAAATTTTTTGCATCAGAGCCGGGAATCGAATCCGGACCCCACGAAAGAGAGGTAAAAGCCCTACGCACTACAGATCAGAGGCAGTAATGAAACGAAATTTACATCAACCTGATTGGTACTGTATCATTGCAGAACTGAATATATTTCGAAGCAGCCCAGCTGTGTTGACTTCTATCATCGAGGTGACGTCTGTATGTGAGGTCGTTAGGGCGTTATCGTTCTTTTAAGACGAACACCCAGGTCTTTATTATATGTAAGTTTAGGATAGTTTAATATGTAAGGGAAACGCCACTTTCGATTAGCTTGCTAGTACGAAATTTTTTTTTATAAATACACATTTTAAAAAATTATTGCACCAAAGATCTCACTCTTTTTGTGACTATAAAAACAATATATGTGGCTTAGTTCAATCTCTAGCTGCTTGAATTTGACTGTGTACGTATGTAAGGTAATCCACATGAAGGTAAATTTGGACGATTCTTTGTAGTTACAGATGGCTGAGCCATCCTTGTGCACTCCTTGTGCACTTACACAAAAACTTAAGAAGGAATCTTTTGTAACGCAGTACTATGCAAAAATTAGAACTAAAGATGTTCAAGGATAAGAAAAAATTAAGTAGTACCTCTCTTTTGTAATTCTAGGCATGATAGAATAAATGCAGTGTTTGGTAAGAATATGTTAACAAGAGGGAGTAATGTATCACAATGAAATTTCAAAACATTGTTATCGCCGGATACTTTCGAGAACATTATTTCTCAATTTTTGACCACTCCTCTTCAAAGGCATCCCTGGGTGTGCGTTCTCTGGATGTGTTTTCGTTAAGATTGACCTCAACATCTGTGTATGATTCTGATAACGCTATCGAAATAATTAGCTTATGATATATTGTAACTTACGAAATCCATAGATACTAACCGTTAGGTAGTAATTACATAAATAGTAACCTCTTGTATGGTTACTTTCCCACGGTAACATAATGGTAAATTTTATTTACCTACTAGAGACTTGTAAGTGAATACGTATGTTCTCTAAAGGGTTGGAGGAGCCGCAGTGGTGTAGTGGTTAGACTACTTGCCTCCCACCAAGTCTAACCAGGTTCGATTCCCGGTGNGGTTGGAGGAGCCGCAGTGGTGTAGTGGTTAGACTACTTGCCTCCCACCAAGTCTAACCAGGTTCGATTCCCGGTGGGATTGCCCCCGGATTTTCGCACGTAGGAATCGTGCCGGACAATGCCGCTGTTCACCAATTTTCTGCCATACTTTTGACACAAATCAAGCAACAGTGAAAGACAACTTTGCGACACAGGTGACACGAAGTTAAAAAACTAAGTTGTGGACTAAAAACACATATTAACGTGAAACTGTGCAAACAGTAGCTACATTGCCGATGTAAGTAAATGTGAGGTGCAATCTTGCTTAGAGAAGCTGTGCGATCTTGCAGTGATAGAAATAGCGCACAGCTTTACCTCGTCAGCGCCATTGTGGTAGCCGGGGTAGCTATGGTTCGCCATACACCTGAAAGTTGTCTCGTCTGTCCAACCCTGTAACCAACCACACGTTACATAAGCTAAGGCATTGCACCCCTACTCATGGTATTTGAAAACCAGCAATACTGTGCTGAATTCACCCAGTCACTACTAAATACATTTGCTTTGTTTTTGTCATTACTTAAAAACCATTTTTCCAGGCTGTTTGAAATATAATTTTGGTATTCTATATTAACTAATATGTAGACTTTTCATAGGCAAGAAATACCAACTGAGAGCAATAACACATTGTCATTTACCGACACGGGTGGTTTTTTGAAATCATAGAAGCCCATATTAAAAAAAATGATTTTCTAAAGAATTATTAAAAAAATTCTTATATGTGTAATATTTTATATTTTAGATTTCTTTAGGCAAATAAATGAGTATTTCTGTTCCTGTCTACAGAGTTTCANATATGTGTAATATTTTATATTTTAGATTTCTTTAGGCAAATAAATGAGTATTTCTGTTCCTGTCTACAGAGTTTCAGAAGCGGGACTGCAAACTGCGCCCATCGCCTGACAAGAACTACCGCTGGTGCGAATACCGCAAAGTCTTTGAGGGATCAAGCTGAATGTTTAACAATTTTCCACTGATTTGTTTCCGTTTGGACATCGGGTTTATTTTTGGGCTTCATAAATGCCCAAGGCTGNGTTTAACAATTTTCCACTGATTTGTTTCCGTTTGGACATCGGGTTTATTTTTGGGCTTCATAAATGCCCAAGGCTGCTCCTACACTGGACGCGCCTATCTCCAGACACGGACGTCACCCGGCGCACTTCCCTAGTCGTGTCCCGACGACGCCCGACTGGACCTTCTACATTGGACACGGGTGTTTCCTTTGTTAATTACACTGGCGCACTNTCGTGTCCCGACGACGCCCGACTGGACCTTCTACATTGGACACGGGTGTTTCCTTTGTTAATTACACTGGCGCACTGTAACATTATATTTATAGTATGTGTGTTATCTTGAAATTACCATCCTGTCCTTACTAGGGTATGCTTTCATTTCTCAGGCAAACGTATTGTGGACACGTTTAACTGTTCCGTAAAGAAACGACGTACTGTATTTCAAACATGCCGCAGCGGAGTTGAAGCGCCGGGTAGCCAAACTCCTTCAGTACAGTACAATTTGTNGGTACTGTATTTCAAACATGCCGCAGCGGAGTTGAAGCGCCGGGTAGCCAAACTCCTTCAGTACAGTACAATTTGTTTTCAGTCTGTATTTCAATAACTAAGAATTTAAGTAATAATTTGTAATTATTTAATTTTTTATTGCCATTAATACGTAACTACTTTTATTTTTAAACAAGTCATTTCGCTATTTCTTGCGACGGTGTTTCCATACGAGTTTAAATAGTGCCAAATAATGTATATCTATACTTTCTGTTACACTGTAACTTGACATATAAATAGCAGGCTACATCAACATTGTTGGGGTCAGATTCGATGGTCTTGCAGTCCGCACCAGCTCGTCAACTAAAGGGCAATGGGTTCGAGTCCCACCTCGGGCACGGGTGTTCCTTCACTGTTGGCAAGGGCGGGGACGCAAATGAGCACTACACAAACAACAGCTGTACTATAAACGAAATGTCTGCAAACCATGGGACTGGGCTCTTTTCCTCTAGATACAAACGTAATAAAATCCTCCACTACACTTAAACAATTACATAATAAACTGACTAATTTTGGTAGGTACTCATTGACGTAAACAATACTATGTGATTACCTGGCATTTACAGTTTCTGTCCAATCGCAACCCACAGATGAGATGTGAATGTCTCGGTTGTGGTACGACTTAAATCTTTGATCACACAAACTTTTTCAGCATGTACCAACTCAATGAGATGTTCTTTACCAATCGCATCTTTCGGCTTGTTCAACAATGCGAATACCGAAGCTGGAAGTATTGTGGTTTTTGTGCGGACTCAGGGCAGTGGGTATGGAACATATACTAAAGACGAGGCTTATCGATTATTCGGATTCTGCTGCAAAGGAACACAACTGTCAAAGTCACATGGTCAACAACAATGNAAGACGAGGCTTATCGATTATTCGGATTCTGCTGCAAAGGAACACAACTGTCAAAGTCACATGGTCAACAACAATGAACGCGTTTGTTTGTATCTCAATTTTGAAAAGACAAGCACTTTTATATGAATATAATACTTTTCCTAATTTGAATTTAATCAGAGGAAGTAAACAAACACTTCAAAGCACTTGTTTACTAATCAGTGTTCTAACCTCAAATCTAATCCATGCAGTTTNAGAGGAAGTAAACAAACACTTCAAAGCACTTGTTTACTAATCAGTGTTCTAACCTCAAATCTAATCCATGCAGTTTTCTCTAGACGTGATGGCAGAAAAGCAGTTCAATGTTGGGACACGAGCACTGGTTGTGCGCAGCCAGCGAGATCGGTCTACCTCATCTTTAGTATATGATATGGACCATGAGAAGGATAGTAGAAGGGGATGTGGGAAGGGAGTCTGTGGAGAGCCGTCTGAAGCCGTCGTCGTGTTGGAAACAAACTCGCTTGGCCTGGCCAGACACGCACGTCCCTTTCCCCGCCTTTGACTGGAGTTGCTGTGTCTGGACACGCGTCCAAGCAACTCGCAAAATAAACTGTACTTTTCTTTTTTAAGTATGTCGGATAACGGCTGTGTCTGGAGTTGTCGGCGTCCAAAATAAGAGTAGCCTAAAAGCGCTTGGGTAATGTTTTTACGAGTAGTTCGCTGTCGTTGCTATAACGTACTTTATTGTGAGACAGTATTTTCGACAATGGTATTGCATACAAGTTACAAAATATTAAATAATATGGAAATTTTTTTTGTTTGCTGCCCTTTAGCCATTTATCTATTTTTACCAATCACAAATCATATCACGAGATACTTTTCTTCTCTAATGTTCTCATGATGTACGTTAATATCGTATAAAGCCCGGTAACACAAATTTACCCAATTCTCTGCAAGTGCATGCGCAGTTCTTTGTAGGAGCTGTTACAGCTTCTACAAGACAGAAATCGTTGCGTTCGATGCCATTCATAATGTTTCTGCTGTTGTGACATGGAGCAACATAATTTCATTTCCTGTAATTTGTACACTTTCATGTTGAAAAGCATTCTGCTTTCGCCTAACATTTTTCCTGCAGTACACCTTTCAAAATTACAAATAGGCCTACAGGTATTATTGATACACTGAAAACTAAAGCTTACAGGATTCATTTATAGGCCTAATGTGTATGCGTGACCGTAATTTCGCCCCAGTCTTTTGAGATTAAAAATTTAAAATAACTCATTTTTTGAAGTGCTAATGGGATTTCATAGTAAATGTGTAGTGGAACCTATGTGCTTAATGAGTCTCAAACGTGTGTTGACTAGTGCGACGCAGTTGGTTCCATGACATTTGAGAAAATAGATCCTTGTAATAATTTTATGAATAAATGTTTTATTAACTTTTATTTACAAGGGACTGGAAAATTACTAACGATAATGTGTTTTGTAAATTATTATTTTAAGCACATGATTTTAGACGCTTTTCTGTTCTCATCACCTTGTATTTTTGTGAAAACTATTTTCAATAATAATTTTTTGACATGAGAGCGANTTTCAATAATAATTTTTTGACATGAGAGCGAAATATTAAGAGTATGATTTTCCTGGAAGAATTATGATGTTTTATAATAAGTAAGTGGGCACTGATAAATAAAAATGAGAGGTTTTTGGCCTTTGCCATTTTTATATGACGTAGGTCTGTGGTTTTTGCGATCACTTCAATTGCTTGGTGTTGTTGTTTCTCTACTTTTCCAATTTTTAGTTTCTTAAAATACAAAATTTTGTACCTCCAATAAATGGATGTCACACAACTCTTTGTTTTGACGGTGCAAAAATTATTCTCTCAATGTAATCTCGTTCATTATTTATTTCGTGTCTATATTACTTTGACGGTACTTTAAAGTAACGCAGCGTTTTCCTGAAAAGGATATAATTTTATAAACAAAATATGTGTGCTATGCTAACTAATCAAATAGAGTAGCTGCACGTACAAACCTAGTAACGTTCCAAGAACTGCAATAAGCGCCATATCTGAGAAACCCGAACTGTACTGAAATGTAAAATTAAGTTGCACAATATAGCCTTGTAACGTATATTATGTAATATCATCGTATAAAATGGGTGATGAGAAAGAACAAAATAATTGCATACTGTTTTACTGACAGTAAGTATCACCAAAATAACTGAAATAATTTGTTTGACGCTAGCTGAAATTTCCAGAAATTATAAAGCATTTTCGTAAACTTTATGTATAGAACTAAGTGTCTCAATATTTGAAAATTTAATATTTAATATGGTATAAGATAAATATTAAATGACCCCGAATATCAAATGTTGTTAACTGAGTATTTTCATCACTGTTATCAAAAGGAAATAATTTAATTCCTTTACAAATTTCACAATAATGACAGGGCATTCACGGCAGTAATTTTCATGAAACATTTTTTCAACTTTGTGATTTCGGTCATGTTGACGTCATACACAACTGATTTATAACTAGCTGACAGTTTCAGTTTTGTCACCTTCTATCGTGTAGCACCTTCTGCAACAGTGTAAAATTCATATCACGTCAAATAAGAACATAATAAATTTTTACTGATTCGACAAAGTCTACGTTAAATCTTTTGCACTACAGGTATCGCAAACATCTACTTGGTCGATGTTTCAGCGCTGGAAACAACACAAAATTAAATAATGACAAAACTGAACTGTAGGTTAGTCTAAAGAGCACATATTTTCGTTGCATATTATTTTTAATATTATTGCGCTGGAATAAAAATTAACACCGACCTTGTACAAAAATACAAATTTGAAACAAAGCGAGCAACAGAAAGCGAATTGGGTAGTTTTATTGTTACACAGACATGTACATTTAGTTACGAAATGTTTATCCCTTACGAAATATTGAACATTATAAGTGAATTTGAATTTTTGTGTAGCCTGTGTCTGGAATATGCAACACTAAGAAACTGTTTCGCTTTAAAAAATACAAATTTTTTTGCCTTGTATTGTAAACTATTGTATACGTGTATTTCGGTTCGTCAATTCGTTCCACTTAATGTACACGCTTGTTTTATTACACATATATGCACTTAGACCTAAGTACTGCTGCACCTCAATAAAACAAATTTAATGTATAATTATAGCAACGTAACTATGTCCAAACGAAGATTTTTAGCTTCACATCGAACAAGTCACTTATCCACGCAAATTATGCTCACAAGAATAAAAACATTGGTAATGTTAAACGGAAGACAGTTTCTAGACCACAAATGCAATCGGCGGAGCAATCAGGGAAGAATAATAGCTTGAAACTCCCCCTCACCTTTTTTTTTACAGTGTCCAGTTAGTAAGAAATTTCTGCGGCTTATTCACTGGTATTCCAGGTTTCTGGGAATCTAAGCAAGGTAAGGAAAATGTTTNTCCAGGTTTCTGGGAATCTAATCAAGGTAAGGAAAATGTTTAGCTTTCAGCTGATGGTAAAATTCAGTTATGTTTATCTTGTTCATTTCAAGGTTTTTGATTTTCATGGTTTCACATGTAAGAAATTGCAGTATTTTTTTATCAAACGTAGTCATGAAAATCAGAATGGGAACAAATACCTGAATTGTCCTTCCCCATTATATTAGGGGAGGGACAGTGTCCCCCTGTCTCCTCGCTCTTCATCACCACCACTGGATGCCCACCAATTTGGCCATTCTATAAAATTTCAGCCTAGTTCCAGACATCCCGTGGAACAATGAATGATTTAGTGGTGAAATCGAAACTCTTTACAGATACAGCACGCCAGCTGGAACCTGGTAGGCAGATAAAATTAACATATCAAGACATAGAGGGTTTCGATGTTATATGAAGTGTTTGGTGTTTTTTTGGTGTTTTTGTTTGTGCCTGTGTAGTGTATAGGACTGTTCAGGGATAGGTAGGGGAGGTCATTTACGCGTGAAGCGCTTCTGACCACTTATTTCTAATTTTATTATTTCTTACCTTGTTTATACTGGGAGACTCTTAGTCCCAGTGTTTAGGGGGTATTCGCGAAGGTCCCTTTAGTTAGGCTATTGGGTACCTGAAGTCAAACCGGGACGCTGGAATCATATAGCTCCGACAAACATGACACGACAATGAAAACCTAACTGTCAATCAATCACAAGACACGTCTGACACCAGTACGGCAAAAAATATCGCACGACCAGCAGTTTTGGACTAGAACACATTTTTTTTTGTGTCGTGCAGTACGATAACCAGGGTGTATAACGTTGCAAAACGAAATGGTTCGATTTTGTTTTTATTTTACCCTCAGATTGGTGCTTGTGGGTGCTTCGGTATCCACATCCGAATATAAAAGAAAATAAATTAAAAAAACATTTGTAATTTGTTACCTTTTATTGCAGAGTTTAGAAGCACTTTTCAACAGAGAATTACCTTGCAATAGTAACTTTTGACAACTAGGTTAAAGGTTAGTATTTGATATTCCTGTTTCTCTTTTGCATTGTGCATGCGTGTGTTTAAAGCCTGAATTTCAAGCTTTGGAGTTTTGTCATGATGATGTGAAACGCAAGATGACTTAGTGGGGCTCGACCCTGTGATTTAATCTTTCGTTAGCGCAAAGGATCGCGCTTGTGGCGATTTCGTTCCTGGCCCTCTCTGGGGTACCTTGGTGACCGGATGGGGGCCGTTTGGGTTGGCAATCCCCTTTCTGGGGATTTCTCTACATGTTGGTTCCGGTCTTGAGCATCAAGGGATGACTCAACATCACAAAAAATACTGAATTTCATACTTGGAGTTGCGATCTACAGAGATACATAAATATGAGGGGGGATAGAAGCCACTCGCTTCAAGAAGAATGCTGTAAACAATTAGCACAAATATTCTTCAAAAGCGGTAAAAGTGTGTATTATTCCTAGGCTGTTGATCTGTGCTTTCAGTAATGAGTTGAAGGGTATCCGATGTACTTTCGATTACGTCAAATTAGGTGAACGAGAAGACAACGTCATGGCCCGAAACTTACATGAGTTTTTTTTTTCCACCTTACTTAGGAGGGTTCTGGACATGTGTAGTGGGCAATTTTTTTCGGAAGAAGCCAAATTCATCAGGACTATTACAGGACACAAATGTGTATAACAAGTCTGAAAAGATGCGCATATATTGTCAACTGATAGCAAACGTACGCAGACGTACGAGGGGTCCAAATGTCTGCAAGTTGAACAACACACGCTATAATTTTGTGTGTACACCACCAGCTGGTGACTCCCTTGTTGACTTGCAGGGTCCATGGGTTCAGAGGGTTTCTCCTAATTGCGAACTCTACAATTCGCTCGAATCAGTTGGAAACGCGACTCGTCAGACCGAGCAAAGCATCCCTCTTCGCCAGTTTTTGCCAATAGCTTGGCAGTTAGTGATGATGCTTGAGTTGGGCTACGTTCCTGAAGCCTTTATCATGTATTCCACGTTACACAATTCTTACGATGATGTTCCTCGAGGCACAAGCACTGAATTTCGATGTTATTTGCTGCAATGCTGCTAATGTTTCGTTTGAAAATGTCTTGACAGCCGATCATGGACACATAAGTAGACTAAAAAGAGAGATCTAAAACATGGGATGTGGGTGAGGAACATTTCCTGTTTTTTTATCAAGAAATTTCACGTTTCCCCTCCAAATATAATATTTTCCTTTCAAAGATCCCTTTTTTTCTTTCAAAAGTTTCCTTTCTGCCCTCCAAATTTTGCGCCAATACCACACCAAATCACCCGAAGTCTCAAAAATCATTCTATACCACAAAACCGCCAAATCACCCAAAATATTAGTAAATTGAGGCTTTTAAGATTAGGTGGATCCATCCACCATCTTATATATATGACCTCCCCCTTAACGCAAAATGGTTAGGATAACCTGTAAGTCTGAGAATCAAGAAAATTCGCAAAATTTCGTGAAAAATCATAAAAATTCGGAAAATTATTATTGATCATGGCCATCATATTTAATTTATACTACCTTCACTATGACCCCGAGTGACCTCAACCTTCAAAAGTAAAAAAAAATTCCAAAAATTCACAACAATTTGCTAAATAACGGAGTAAAATATTATTATTGGCCACTGCCACCCCCTTGACTTTCCATGACCTCGACCTTAAACCCAGGTAACCTTGAAATCTAAAAAAATCTAAAAACAGCAGTAATTTGTAAATATTTTAAAAAATCGAGAGAGAAATTACATTGTTCGCAATTACTGATATCTTACATATCTGTAAACAACCGCCATTTTGAATTTAAATTACCTTGACTGTGACATTGAACACTAAAATATCGAAAAAAATAGCAAAATGAGGTAAAACAATAATTTAAAAGCCAAGGAATAAATTAAATTTTTTGAACACGGCAACCCATTAAACTTCCATTACCTTGACCTTCACCCCAGGTGAAGCTGAACTAGACAAAATCAAGAAAAATCACAACAGATCGTCAAATATGTAAGGAAAATTCTAAAATAATTAAAACAAGAATTAATTAAATGAGAGGTTTAATAAAACTTTTAAAATATTTAAGGAAATATCGGAAAATTTTGAAAAAATTAAATTATTACACAAATACTTACTTGTAGGAGGTCCACAGTTCGACTCGCGTAAATATGGAAGAGTTCACCCATGACTAGTACGGTGACCAGTAGATGACTGACCACCACTATATTCAATTTGATATCTAGTCAGCCCCCCACTCAACTGCCCGCTCTGACGAATCATTGGATTTACATTGCACTCGGTCAATATCTCCCTCTCTTCAACACTTTATCCGCGATAGCATGGCCCCACCACCATTATACTGCGATAGTTATATAATTATGACGTCACATCACTCAGATTTGGTCACGTGATAACTCGACTCATGCAGATATTAATGTGGCCAAAGTCGGGCTATGTCACAGCCCATCTGATGTGAGTAGTGACATATCACTCTCTCTCTCTCTTTTTCGTAATGTTTATAGCATTCAATTTGATAAGTTTTTTTTATAATCGATGAAGCCTTCTTCTTGGCTATCAATCCACCATTCTCGGTATTTTGATCTTTCAATGTAATGGAAGAGTTGAACATAAAGTATATCTTACCAGACTGAATGCTAAAAATATCACGAAAGAGAGAGAGAGAGAGAGAGAGAGAGGAAGAGAGATAAAGAGAAAGTGATGTCACTGCTCGCATCAAAAGAAGAACTGGGACATGGTGCGACTTTAATCACATTAATTATCTGCAGAGGTGAAGATATCATGTGACCATTAGCTAATCACGAGCGGGCAATGTGACATAATAAAATTACAAACGCGGTCTGATGTTGGTAGTGGGATCACGTTATAGC